>JAODUG010013032.1:0-24385 GCA_027564795.1 Aphredoderus sayanus | reverse complement strand
ATGTGTCTATGTGGATGTGTTTGTGTGTGTGTGTGTGTGTGTGTGTGTGTGTGTGTGTGTGTGTGAGTGAGAGTGTGTGTGCATGCATCTTCATTGTCATGAAGCAGCTGGTTCTCTTCTCTTTAAAAGTGAAGCAACTTCACAAAGGGCTGGCTTGTAGAATAGTTTATAATGCGACCTATGACATCACTGGTGCCATATGAGGCCCATGTGTCTGTGGAGACAAGTATCATTTTTCACTAAGACGCTAATGCTTTAGACCTGGGTCAACTAGTAGCAGTGAAGAATACTTGTTTGTTTTAAAATGCTAGTAGCAGAATTGTCATTCTACAACTGCAGACGCTGTCAGGTAAATTGTATGCTTAATTGATTTCCAATTACTGGGTGAGTTTGAGGCCGTGTTTTTGGCCTCAGTTGTGTGTTTCTGCATGAACAACCGACCCATCTGGCAACAGCAAAATCCTAAAATGTTTTTACCAATTTTATTTGGCATATGCCATCCATGAAATGTGTTTTCTTACGGCATAAACTACTTCAGTCTGAAAATTCGTTGTTCACCTTGGGCACGGGGCCTTCCACAACATACTGCGGCTCTCTGTCATGCTGGTACCCTGAAGTAGTGCTGCAAGCCATTTAGGCTGCCAGCCCTTATCTTAACAAACCAGGCTGTTGGCTTCTGACTCCATTTGTTCTGTCCCACTTTAAATTTAACATGGCAGCAGTGCAGCCTCTCCCCCTCTCTGCCTCTATACCTATACGGACTTTATCCTAATCTCTACGTTCATGCCTTTCTTCCGCCCTATCTCCCAGTGGCAGCTATCATGTGGATGATATTTGTAACACTGCGCTATCGCATTTAGCTCTCCATCAATCACCACTACAGGGCTCTGAGGCAAGGCAGGAGGAATCTAGGATGTGATATCACAGAGAGGATGGGATCTGGAAGGCAAATGCGTTTGCGCAAAACTGCACATGTGCACACACTCACGTCACTCACAACCACAGTCCCCATGCAGAGGTAGAACGTACCCGCGTCCTTGCTGTTCATTGGGTGTTACTGAACTGCAAGAACCGCCAGAGAATATAGTAAAACAATATACAGTACATACATCGAAAATTAAATGTACTGGATATTTTCTTACATAACCACATGTCAAATGGTGTGATTTACTGTTCTTTCAAGCCAAATACCTTTTGATTAATAGACCAGAATTACATACTGGATTGGATTACTCTAAATAGAGAACAAAAACAAAATTAATTCATCGTCTATTACAGGGTGGGTCAAATTCCTCACAATTAGTTTTTATAAATAACAAGTGCCTATTATATGCACTGACATGAAGACTATATGTTTAATAATGATCTATATCAGCAGTAGAACCTAGCAAAGTGGATGACCTCATCCCGTTGGAAATTAGCTTTGCTTTTCTACCATCCTATTAAAACCCTCTATCCAGCACAACTATAATCTACACTTCAAAGACAATTATGGATGAGTGACAGCTCTATGGCTGCATACAGTAGACTGTGCTTTTCCTTCACACATTCAAAAAGCAGGAAAGGATTCAATCACCATCCTGAGCCAGGGGTTCAAATCACAAAAATTCCTAGAACCACTCAAAGGAAATTATATCATCAGAAGTGGTTTGTAGTCCCTTTTCGTCAGGCCTGACCTCAGCGCGCTGCGGTACTGACAGAATGCAGTGCGGCGTGCAACTCGCAGCCTGCAGCATCTGGCTCTCGCACTTATCACCAGCGGCGAAGTGGAAAGAGGAAGCCCAGCTCAAATATTTAACACTTTCTATCAGAAGCTTCAAACACAACACCTCTACAGAGGGAGAGGGAGGGAGGGGGAGGGGGAGAGGGAGAGAGAGAGAGGAGGAGGATGTTTAGAATTTGTACCGTGTTAAAAATGAGAAAAATCACACAACCTTTTTAAAAGAAAGTCAAACCGTGAAATATTTAGATAGAGATCTCTTGTTTAATGCTCCATCCACCACAGGGTGGACAGAGCCGTAGGGTGTAGCATACAAAATGCTGTGCTCAAAGTTGTGCTGAAATTGGCTCAAGAACGATGTCTTTGGTTTCACATACAATCTCAACAAGTTCATCTTATTTACAAGAAAAAAATATAAACAATGAATAATTATATTCCTTCCGTTGGTTTCTGTACTAAATAACGTGTTCACACTGAGAAGAGCCATACGCTGTAAGGGCCTAACAACATAGAACATCACTGCTGCAGTGCCCATCTAACCTCAACTATATTGTCGATATTTAGACCAGTGACTGTGTAAGCTAAATAACATGAGCAGTACTATATGGGTCTGAACTAGTTCTATCCCGCCGGACAGCCTCGCTACAGTACGCAACTGTGCAATGTCTCCTTTTTGCCCCTGTGATCCACGCCTGAACTGCAGTGCCGCTGCCAACACATAAGCCACCGTAGAGACTGTGATTTACGGAACGCTGCCACGCGCCAACCTGACCCTGGCACGGGTGCCTGTGGCGGGCTCCAGCACACAGGCAGAGCCAGCCTGCCGTGACAGGTGGATATATATATATATATATATATATATATATATATATAGTGGGCTTGAGATGCCTGGTGGGAATGGAGGGCGGGAGACAGCCTGGATGAGGCATACGGGGCCCACTCAGCGCTTTATTAATAGCTTCATACACAGGTGATAAACCTCCAGCATACGTTTATAGCTGCTTACATAGCGGGGTTGAGAATGTCACGGAATAGGTGGCCATTCATTGGTCTCTCCGGCCGTGACTGCACTTTAAGATGCCACCTGTGTGTGTGTGTGTGTGTTGCCCAGAGTTCAGGTTGCGATCGGTGGGAGGGTGAGGGAGAGAGAATGTTATTATTTTTGTGTTAATGGTTTTATTTTATGTCTGGGCCAGACGACAACCATCGGAGCAGGGCAGGAGAAAGGCAGGGGGAGGGGAGGAGGAAGGGGAGCAGGTGGAGGTGGAGGAGGAAGGGGAGCAGGAGGAGGAGGAGCAGGGGGATGAGGAGGTGGAGGGGGAGCAGGGGGAGGAGGGGAGCAGGGGGAGGAGAAGGAGGAGGGATGGGAGCAGGAGGAGGAGGGAGGAGGGGGAGGCCCTGGGTGGTGTGCTGATAAACAAACAAGAGGCAGACAGCCACATGTGCTGCTGCCGACGGACGCTCCTTGGTAAGGGGGTAACCCCTGGCAACCATTGTTCAGGCCGCCTCTGGCGCCGAGCCAAAGGGGGCGTGTTCTAGTGTCTTACATTGTGCGGGCGTGTGTGTGTGTGTGTGTGTATGTGCGCGCCCTCGGGATGCATGTGCCCGTCTAGACATTACAGAATTTGTAGTGCACACGCTATAGACAGACTCAGTGTGTGTGAGGGTGTGTGTGTGTGTGTGTGAGTGCATGTGTGTGTATAGTGCGTGCGTGCATGAGAAACAGGGCAAGGAAACAGCAGCGTGTGCACGGACGGATGGGTTGAGGAGAGCGCACACACACACACACACACACACGCACACACGCACGCACGCCGTCCAAGGCAAACAGACCCGGGGCCGGCACTGAATATCCAAGCCAAAGATTACCAACTCACAGCAGCTCTGCTGCCCATCGCGGTCTACCCTGATTTAATCTGTCACACGCTCAACGCTCTCTCATTGGACGAAGTACAACATATCATAACCATTTGCCTTCCTCATGTCATAATGGAAGCTGGTAAACATGTCAAACTTCACAGCGGGTCTCTAAAATACAAAGATAAACTAAAAAAAAGAAAAAAAAACAAAGAAAGACATGATGACAGATTACAAAATACTATAAAAACCAGTGCCTAGACTTTTTAGTATAATAATGCCATGCGCACACACACACACACCATATGCGAGACTAGATTGGAAATAATAAAAAGCATCTATGACTCCCTGAGGGGGTGTGTGTCGGGAACCTCTGCTTCTAGCCAAGAGTAGACCGCGTGTAACAGGGATTCGTCCAGCCTGCCTGGGAAGGAACCCCAGGAAAACTCCTCAGAGCCCGCGTTTGAAGAGCCTCGTCACTCCTTCCATCGTAAACGAGCGGAGAGATGGAACAGGGAGGACGACAGCTCCATCTGTCTTAGTGATCGATACCGAGGGGAGAACAACTCACAGCGGGGTGGGTGGGTGCCACTCTCTCCAGTGGTCCAGGCCCGACACAGGAGGTAGGGCATAGGCAAGAGAGCACGGAGAGGAAACGCGATGTGCGAGGTCAGGCTCACAAAAGGCAATCAATATCTGGAAGATGTCATTGGCTACAGCACCCGTTTAAGAAAGGGCCTTGTTTCTGTTTCGCCTTGGGTTTTTCCCTTAAGCGGTGTTTGTCCCTGACAAACCAGTGTTTATCTTGTTTAGAGAGACTCAAGGTTGCTGCAGGGCCTTGATGACAACAAGCAGCTGTTAAAGGCAGAGAGAGAGAGAGAGAGAGAGAGAGACTCAAAGCATTTCTGTGCCCCTGTTTACTATTAGACATGAAGCATGAAAAGAAAGAAGAAATTGAGGTTTGCACGGTAGTTTTTACAATTACAACCCAAAGGATTCTGTATATGCATTTGTATGGTTACTCATCTGCAGAAAACATACGGGCCCTCCTGTGAGACGCTGACCTGCGAGGAAATCGGCCGGAGGAAAAGAGTGCAGGAGAACAAAGAGATTACATCATGTTCCACTATAAGCCTGCGCGCACTTTCCCCCTAAATATGGGATGAGAAAACCCAAGAACTCTGGCTAGCAAGCGCCGTTTAGCCAAACCTGTTCTGCATTCATAAAACCTAATATGGTCAGTAATGAACACCCTTACTTGCTGGCACCCCACCATGCTCTCATACGTGCCTTGGAAAATGTGCTAAAAGCCTACACGATGACATAAGCGCAGCATAAAGAGAACGTTATTGGGGAGGCAAAGGCCTATCCTCGCTCAGCAACACGTAATGGTTATGACAAGAGGTTGTCCGAGGTTGGACTCCATGTCACGGGCAAACCTAGTGGTGACAACACCGGACCGCCGACCTTGCTAAACAATGTATTTGTCTTCCCGTCTCTGCTATGTTTCCCCACTCTGCGTCTAGGTGCATTTGAAGACATGCACTCCCAGCAAACGAGCAGCAAAGTGGCTGCCCAGGGCCAAGGCGGTCCAAAGGGAGAGGGGTCAGAGACCCCAAATGGCAACACACGGAGGGCCAATGAGAAACGGAGGTGTAGAAGAATGGGGAGAGACCTGTCGCGTGATGACTTCCTGTTCCTTCTCTGTATGTTGGAGGGAGAGTTGCAGGTGAATGAAGTGAATCACAGACATTCACACAATCATTCATGTCAGATTATAGTTCCCTATTGCCCCTAATGCTCTCCTGAAGGTGAAACATTTGATCATAAATGCACCGCTCCACACACCACGTAAAAGGTAGTCTGCGATTGTAAGCATATTGTAGCATATCGTAATACACTGGCTGCTCTCTTACCGTTCTCTGTGCATGCTGAAAAGAAGTACCAAACAAAGTACACAAACAAAGTAGTGAACACCGCTCACTGCCTTTAAGCCAGACCATCCTCAAACCATCTAAACCCTGTTGCACCAACGACCACCGCAGGCCCGAGATGAGGTGCTCAGCACTCTGAAGATGGAGAGAAGCAACTCCGCTCTGCTGGAGGCCCACTATGGCTTCAGAGGCCCGGAGAAGGTCTTCCAAGCCCTGTGGAGAGACTCTCTGCGGGCCCATCAGGACCAGCTGCAGGACGTCTATGAGAAGCCAATGGCTGAGGTAACAACACATACATGAGAAGGACATAAAGCCCTCTTGGATTAGAATCAAATACCTTTTACATGGGGTCTTAAAATGTTCATGTGTTAGCCAGGGGCTAAGACCCTTTGTGCAGTAACATCAGAGAGATGTCCCCAGAAGACTTTTGGGGAGTGGGGACTTAGATATACAATCGTTTAGGAGATCCCCCTTTAGGCAGACCAGAAAGCTGCATTCGAATTTCCAGTGCTCCATGCAAGTCAATGCAAAATGTCTTTAGTGACGCAGGGTGACCACTCTCATAGAGATGCATGACGTTGCTCTTTGTTTGCATTCTAACATCTTTGGTAACATGGCTGTCCCAGACCACGTCACTCCTGCCGTACGAACACACACGGGCAGCTACGTCACTTCCTCATTACTCCCGTTCCCCAGCTGGATCGCCTGCTGGAGGCCGAGCGGCGGTGGTCCAGGCGTGCGCTGGAGCAGCTGGCAGAGGCGGAGCGCTCCCACAGCAGCGCCCTCCGCAGGCTGGAGGAGCAGGAGAGGGACCACCGGGCCTTCGTCCAGGAGAGCGACGACCTCGCTGAGCTGCTGGAGCGGGACCGAGAGAGGTCAGTGGAGCCAGAGACCCTGGCAGGGCACGTATACAGTCCTTCCGTGACGTCACTCACGGGTTGTCTCAAGAACGGGTTTGAAGCTCCAGTTGTGACGGCTCCGGCCGCCGCCATCTTTACAGTACCTGACTCTGCCTGTACTTCCCTCCTATCCATTTAAATGGAATAAATGGACGCATGTCTTGATAGATTGTTAACTGATGAGTTCTATCAAAATTCACACTGTTGTTAAGAACGGGGAAACAAGCTATCGAGACCAAACCGGGTTTTTTTAAGCAGGCTTTAAACATGTAAAGTTGCAGTTTAGCATCGGAGTATATGGGAATTGACTACCTTTTGAAGCATGCCTCAAGTGGCCATTCAAGGAACTGCAGATTTTGGCACTTCCCACACTGGATTCATTTCTCAGCACCGGAGGCTACCACTTGGTATAAATGGGCTAATCTGTGGGTAACACCTCTCTGCACGTCAACCGACCTGGGTTAGAAGAACCGGAATGTTTACGCGGCTCAGTCCGTGCCGTTCAGCCCGTTTCCCGGCTGGAGGCAGACGAGCCGGTATAAAAAAATAAAAGAAAAAGAAGCAACAAGGGATTAAAGTATTTTAGTGTACTGGAGCAAACTAAAGCTGCTCTCTGTGATTCACCCCCTGCACTCGGCTGGCTTAAACTCTTCATGAACACGGGCCTGTAATGCTCTTCACGGCTGAGTGAAGGAGCAGAGGGTGCTGTGGCGGCTGTGTTTCTCCTACGGAGTGCCTGCGACCTCAAGCCTCTACTTAGTGCCCATCTACTCAGACACAGGCCATTACACCCCCAGGCCTGCCTGCTCTGGCCAGGCCATGCGGGCAGCCTACAGGTCTGGTCGCGTTCCCTTGTAAACACATAAACATGCACTCGCATACAATTATATGCGCAGGCTAAATTGGAGGCCACCCCCTCCACCTCCTCAGCACTACAGTCAACAGCACCACATTGCACAGAAGGATGCCCTGGTGGAGCTTAAGGCAATGAGCCGGTGGCGGTGGATGCGGGCTAGCGTAATTAAACATTCAGATGTGGCTGACGCTCCTAGCAAGGCCTACCCTGAAGGACGTTCTGCACAGCTATTTGAGGCCCACGAGGGCTTGAGGTCCTCTGGTCGTCTCGGTCTGTGAGCCGGCCGAGTCCACTCTGTAATCTGTGTGGAGTGGACCCACACTGGGCCTACACTGGGCCCACACTGGGCCCTGTGCCTCGGGAGGAGACTACTTGTCTGCCTCGGTGTGCCAAGGTCCAAGGCTAGCGCTGCACGGATCTGCCGCAGGCACATACAAACACACACACACACACACAATTAGAGAGTGAAAATAGCCATAGCAGTGGAGGGATTTAGTTTACTAGACTTTTCACCGCTTGAGTACAATGTGGGAACCCCGAAACATGCAAACACACAAAGTCTTTGTGGTTCAATCCGGGCCTAATGATGATTAATACATGAGCAGACAGCATGTCTGTGGTGCGGTGTGAACCCTGTGTTGCTCATACATTCCTGGCTGCTAGAACACAAGAGGAGTTTTCATAGCATCCCATTAGGCGCATGTGTCTCCCACATTACTGTATAGGTTCTTAACAAAAGGGACGTGTGACTCCCAGTGCATGATGGACCATGCTGGATCCCCTGTAGGGGATGACATCATGTCAGGTAAGGCTGCGGTGCACATGTAGTCATGTCTGTGCATTGTTTTGCAGATGCATGCCTATCGGTTCACAGCGGTCCGCCTGAAGGCTGGAGCTTTGCTGGCAGTCTGCATTCTTATTCGGTAATTAATGGGACAATCACGCAGGTGATAAAACACAGGCGCACACGGAATTTACCCAGACGGGAAGATTTCCTTGACTGTTTGTAGTTGAGATCAGATACAAACATCTTTGTCTTCGTCTTCCCAGCTACACCCGTGCACTGTGAGATTGGCTGATCCAGATGCCTTCCCTGCATCCTCCATTCATCACAGCCCACTAACATCTAGCTCCACTCTAGCCTAAATAAATGTTTTTCCAAACGCTGTAGTCTGGCCAAGATAATAAGAACAGAAAAATGTATACAATCCATATAATAATGTAACTTTTAAGAAAATAAAAATAAATCATTGTATCATCCAGTTAAAAGCATCCTTAGACAGGTCCTGACCCACACAACCACCGGCCTAAGCTAGCCTATATACAGTAACAAACTCTTTCTGCCCCTGTTCTGGGTCCTCTTGAGCCTTTCATCCCTCTATCCATCTCGCCCCCCACCATCATTTTCATAGTGTATCATGCAAAGTGAGCCCCTCAGGCCAGGCCTAAAAAGGGCTCTTCTTTATCCTTTTGTTTAAAAAAGAAAAGAAAAAAAGAAATCAAATAAAAATAATAAAAAAATAATAATAAAACAAGCTGCGAGATCGAGGTGCCTTGTGCAGGCCAGATGCTTGGGTTTAGCTGGGAATTTAACTATACAGTAGATTCCATT
Organism: Aphredoderus sayanus; assembly: GCA_027564795.1. NCBI lineage: Eukaryota > Metazoa > Chordata > Actinopteri > Percopsiformes > Aphredoderidae > Aphredoderus > Aphredoderus sayanus. The sequence continues at coordinate 15,507 of JAODUG010013032.1, read as the reverse complement.
CATGGTGTGTGTAGAACCATAATGGCCATGTGCCATATAGCATGATTCCAGTTGCGTGCCAGAGAAAGATTACGTTGGTGCATCACAATGCAGCCATCCTGCCTCAGCTGTGTGTGTGTGTGTGCGCGACATGGTCTGTCACTCAGCTGACAGCTTCTCAGCATTAACCACATACATGCAAACACATGGTTGCCACACGGAAAAACACCCACATTCTCTCATCTGTCCACTTGAGTTGTGAATTACTGGCACTTCCCAAAAACGGCCATACATCCGCAAACCACTTCTAAACTGTCTTCGTGTTTCTTAACCCTCGACAATGATGTGGCCTATACTCATCATCAGGGATGAAAGGAAGGAATGCAAACTACAGACAAACAGCAATGGGGATAAGAAGTTTATATGCAGCACAAAACGGCGACCTAGAGAGAGAGCTCCCCTCTACAGTACACATTGGATGGTGTGTGTTGTAGGCTCTGCCCAAACGAACAGGACAAAGTCAAGTTGGCTGTGCCACTGCGGAAACCCACAGCTGTGCTGTCCGTCCCACGCGCTGAAACGCGTCCCGCCAGCCAACCGCTCTGCCAGTTATGTGTCAGGAGAAGATGTGCATAAATTACCGGAGGAGTATAGCAAGGCAGCGCTTGACAGAGCAGAACCGCTGTTGGATCCTGAAACTGGCAGCTATTCATTAGCTTGGTACCGTAGTTCAGTGTCGGGTTAAACCTGCTGATAATAGAAGGAGTCCTTCCAACCAAGCTGATTTTTCCCTTGCCATTTCAATGACCCAGTGTATTCCAACTGATGGACTTGACGCAGATAGCGGTTAGATGGTAACGTACGCAAATAAAGAATAATTCAGCCTTTTTAAAATTATACCTCAAGACTGTGGTAGATGTAAGAAAATAGGAGCGAGAGCCTTTCACATAACGGGCCTATTACGTGTCGGCCATGTTTGAGGGTTTTCCTGGAAATGCCTTCGAGGGCTCCAATCATGCATGTAATTGTGGACAAGCAGGCCGCCCCTCCTTTAAGGGAAACAAGACCTCATGAACCCTGGTTTTGGGAGTAGGTCTGGATAGGAATTGCTCAGAATGAGGAGGAATTCTTTGATACATACCATGGTTGAGGATAAAACCCCTTATCTTTCTGCTCTCTGCTACCGCCTTCAAATCACAAACAATGCATGTGCCATGCAGGTCAGCTAGCTTTTGCACACGCCATCACAGTTATCAACTATGATAACTGGGACATGAGTGACTGCCTCCTTAGTCGGTGTGTCAGGTCTGTGTTGACTAAACACACTCGCCAACTCTCAAGTCTATAAATAGACTAGTTTCCAATGCGTCTTTGGGCTGTTTTGCAAATACTTGCCTGATGACGAAATGTCACAGGGGAAATATTTCACCCGTAATTGGGGGACTTTAGGGCTTTGCCCGGAGAAAAAAAAAAGAAAAAAAGCGTCAGAGAACTATTTCCACCTTCAACCAGTGTGAATGGCTAGCTATTGCACTTAACCGTTCCCAGGAGGGAATGCATGATATAGCCAGGTCTGTGAGGTTGTTCGGCAGAGGGACTGGTGTTGTTATGATCCAGCACATATTTTTTCATTACCTTTTTTTGTCATTCTTATCATGACCAGGGAGACACGTAAGTGAGAAGGATGAACATATCAACAGTCACCCTCTTCTTTTTCACTGAGCATCTAGGTTTGATTAGAATAATCCATCATATGAATACATGGGAAAACAGAGGAACCAAAGAATAGGAAAATGATTCATTTTGAAGAAAAGCACAGGAGCCAGGGCCTGAAGCAAACAGGCACACTAGGATGAGAAACAATGGGGTAAGGATGGGAAAGGGGAATGAAAGAAGGAGAGAGAGGGGGAGCAAGAGAGAGCGAGAAACACAACGAGGGACATATGGATGTAATTGTGGGCCGATGAGATTATGATGTCATCTCGCAGTCAGGTTATCATGCCCCAAGCACAGCAGCTACAATGCAAAACATGTCTTTCCCTGCGAGCCCCACGCTCACACAGAGGACATGGGGCGGTAGGCTTGCTTACGCAGAAGGCAAGAGTGTCTACAATGTGGCGCACTAGGCCATGCAGTAACATAGCTGGCTCTATTAGGAACGGTGTTTACTCAGGCTAATCCTGCAAATTCAAAGCCTTAGCCTCTGTAGTTTGAATTGTGATTGAGGGTTTAGCTTCCCCTCGCTCACACAAACTCTCTGTCCTACCCATTAGCCTCTCTGGCATGGCTGCACCATGACCTCATCTGGAATGGGCCGCGCTCCAGCACAACTCACACACACACACACGCACACGCATGCATGCATGCACACACACTCTCTCATGCACGCACACACACACACACACACACACACACACACAGAGCAGAGAAGACTATACACTCCCATATAAGGGCTTGCTGATGATGTAATAGGCGCCGTGGGCTGCCAGTGGGGCTCAGTGTGCAGAGCACTTCTCATAATGTTTGGTTTTCCGGGTGGAATGTCCACATTGCTGGGAACGCCGGGAGATACAGGGGTGGGAGAGAGCAGAGAGGGAGAGAGTAGAACTCGTTCTTTTAAGGATTTAAAAAAATATATATAAAAAAAAGGACCAAGGCCAAGAGCACAGGTAGGAACAAACACAAGGTTTGGGAAAATATGGCAATGTAAAACTTTGCTTTATGATAAAACCGAGCATAACAACGGAACCATCTGTTGACGGATTCGGCACATATTTCACTCTAATCACTAGATCCTGTCTAGTAGACAACAAATGTTTTTAGGCGTACATTGACTTAAATAATGCATTTAAAATATTAAATTAAATACTGCAATGTGAACAAAAATTAAGTCTATAATTGCCATTCTTAATATCCAATACTGGTAACTGATAATATTTAGCAGATGAACAATTTTCATGCAGTTTGCATCTTCAACATGCAAATACACAAACTTTATATGTACCAATGTCATTTTTATTATTAATATTTAAAAATTATACTTTAAACACAACAAAGCCAAATCAAATCCAATTCAAAGCCAATTGAATTAGAAGGAGTAAAAACACACTGGATGGTCATGATATATAAAACTAACTTGGCTAGGAAGTAAATATTTTCCCTTCATTTCTACATGACAGGATATCATATGAAATTTTGATGTGAAATATGTCTGTAAATACTGTATGGGTCCGTTGCACATGTTTTTGCTTTAGTTAAAAAATAACCTACCATTTCAATGCATAAACAATATACTGTAGGTCAGTGTCAGTCAATATATATTGAACAACACATAACAAAATAAGTAACAATAAAATGTAGCCTGAATTATTTTGAAATATTTTTTTGTTGAATTTTAAGAACGAACAGTAGACCCAGGAAATTGGACCATTAGGAAGAACCAAATTAAATTTAAACTTGAATCCTAAGGAGAAACAGCATGGCAGATGTTGTGGATCCCTTACAATTAGGCAGTTGACTGACATCATTCCATATTTTAAAGTCCTCTATGCAATTACTGAGAGCCTGAAAAAGTCCTGTGGCCCAGGGGCGTTTTTAGTTTATGGCATTTTTTGTCAAAGCACAGTGCAGCTGAAATTCATAAGAAACAAACAAAAAGAAACCATGCCATAAAACGTGAATACTAAAGTATTCATTAAATCAATATGCACGCTGGAATGCATCTGGAGAAAACAGTGAGGAGTGACAGGATTAGGCGATTGTACCCAGTCTGTAATTACTTAAGGAACAGGGGGGAATTCCTGCATCTAAACTGGGGTGGGATGTGGGATATAGGGGGGTTGGAGGGTTCACAGAAGGAGGGTGATGGAGAGCAAGTCTGGAGGGCACTCAGAGGCAGAGGAACTTGTTAATTAAGGAACCCTCCCTGCCAAGGGACCATCTGTTGTGCCAGTCAAAACATCCTACATAATGTGTGTATGGACACATTGTACATGTTTCTGCAAGACGAATAATGTGTCTTGGGCATAAAACTAATGTAAATAAATGTAGACATATGTATACACAGAGGGCATGTGATGATGGTGATAGGCGGTGGGCACAGACTGACACTGCGGAGGAAATGATGTCACCGGCTTATTGTTCCCCGTTATAGGGAAAGGACACCATTAAAAGCAGCGGTGTGGCCAGAATGAAAGAAACTTCTATTCTTGAAATAAACAAGTTTAGGAAACCGATCGTGTTGTAATGCTGCGGCCTGCAACGTAAATGGTTTAAAGATGCACCGATGTCTGATCTAAATCAAATTAATTCGACAATAAAGCGAACCACATTCTCTCCTCGACATTAACATTGTTTGTCCCCCACCCCGCGATCCAACCCCCCTAGACTGAAGCTGCAGTCTGCGGAGGAGAGAGAGCGCCAGCAGAGGAAGGAGGAGGAGCATCAGAGGGAGGTGACTGAGCTCAGGGAGGAGCTGGGCGACCTCAAGGCGCTTGCCCTGCTGGTCGTGAGCGAGCAGCGCCGTCTGACCGAGCAGCTGGAGGAGCAGAGCCAGTGCGTCCAGCAGCTCCTCGCCGTCGCCGCCGACGACCACCACCACGCCAGGCGGCGGCTCACGGCCAATCGGCAGCGGGCGGGGGAAGAGGTGGAGCTACGCGCCCAGCCCCACCAGAACGGTGGAGCCATGACGGCCAAAGCGGCCGACGAGGACGCTCAGAACCAGCACCTGCGGCAGAGGCTGGTGGCCCTTTGCCGTCAGCTGGACGAGCTGGAGGGCACAAAGAGCGCCCTGCGGAGGGCAGAGGAGGAGCTGCGGGAGCTCAGGGACGGCGTGAGGAACTGGGAGGGGGGCCGCGGTAGGGGCGCGGGGCCACCCGGCCTGCTGGCGGAGGTGGAGGCCCTGCGGAAGAGAGTGCTGGAGATGGAGGGGAAGGACGAGGAGCTGATCCGCGTGGCCGACCAGTGCGGGGACCTGGACCGCAGGCTGGGCAGGGAGGCCAGCGAGAGCCGCAGCCTGCGCGCCGAGGTGGACCAACTCACCCGGCGAATCAGCGAGCTGGACAGGTTAGAGGAGGCTTTAGGCAGGAGCAGGCAGGAGTGTAGCGCTCTTAAGGGCACCCTGGAGAGGGAGAGGAGCGTCAGCAGCCAGCTGTCCGGCGACCTGGACGCTCTCAAGGGCAGGGTCAGAGAGCTGGAGGCCGCCGAGCAGCAGCTAGGGAAGGGCGAGGCCGCACTGAGGCAGGATCTGAGCAAACTCAGAACGCTGACGATAGCTCTGGTGGAGGACAGAAAGGCCATGGCTGAGAGGCTCCGACAAGCTCAGGAGAAACTCGGCAAGGAGGGAGGCCAACTAAACGAGCCAAGCGCGTTAGCTACGACGACGGAAAAACTGAGAGAAGATGTTCAGCAAGCGTTGAGGACTAAGGCAGATTTAGAGGAAAGAGTTGAGCACATAACAAAGGAAAAGGCTGAGCTCCGCACCAGACTACAAACAGAGGAGGGGCGGGCCAGGGATCTGCAGAACACCGTCCACATCATGAAGAAAAGGCTGCAGGTTCTCGAAAGCAGGAAAGAAAGAGAGGAGAAGGAAAAGCGAACGCGAGCGTACGCCGACAACAGCCCTCTGTCGGACGCTCGCCGTTTCTCCCACGTGGACGATAACAAGGTCAAAGAGCTGAGAGGGGAGGTGGAAATGCTGAGGCGGAGGCTGGCGGAGAAGGAAGTGGTGGAGGGAGACCTGGCAAAGGCAGAGGAGGACTTTGAGTCCCTGGACAGGAGGTACAGGGAGGAGCACGAGAGGTCCCAGGGCCTCGCAGAGGAACTGGAGGAGGCCAAGAGGGAGGTTGCCAGGTACCAGCTGGCGGAGAAGCAGGAGGTCAACCAGGAACACCTCCTCCTCCGTCGCCTCCAGCAGGAGCAAGTCAAGTCCAGACTCTTAGGCAGGGAGCTGGACACTCTGCGAGAGAAGCTCCAAAAGCTGACGGGGACCGAGGAGTCCATCTCCAGGGTCCAAACGGATCACTCCTCCCTGCAGAGGAGGCTATTTCACCAGGAGGCCAGGAACAGGGAGCTGGCCAGAGAGACGGAGGCCCTGACTAGCGAGCTGGAGAGGTACCGACGGGTCAGCAGGAGCATGAGGCCTGGCGTGAACGGGAGGCGCTTCTCGGACCTGCAGCAGTCTACCAAAGAGGTCCAGACGGAGCCGCCTGCCGCTTCAGTGTCCAACGGAGCGGCTGGAGAGGACGGCGACGGGGAAGGCCCAGACCCGAATGCGGGCCGCGGCGTAACAAGACACAGCTCGACGCCGGCCGGCGACCTCAACAGCCTGAACCACGCAAACAACAACAACAACAACGCCGCCGCGAGGCGCTACAGCGGCCATTCCGCCGATGGCGTGGATGGAGAAGTGGTGAACGGCAGCCGGGTGAGGAAAGGAGACGTGGTGCTAACACACACGCCGGGGCGGCCCCTGCACATCAAAGTGACCCCAGACCACGGGCTGAACACGGCCATGCTTGAAATCAGTAGCCCCACCGCGGACCCCGCCGCCGCCACGTCCTACACCAGCATGGCGGTCATCCCCACCAGCGGCGCCCCGCCCAAACAAAGAATAACCATCATACAGAGCTCCGCCCTGGCCGCCGTGGCGACCAAGAGCCCCGACCGGGCCCTCTCCCCGCTCGCGCCTCGGCTGGCGAACCCCGGGTCGCCGCGCGCCTCCACGCCCCCCAACCACAGCTCCCCGGTGCAGACGGTGACGGTCAGCACCTGCCCCCCAGAGACGCACACAGACGCTCTGGGTCAGGGGGCCTTTCGGACGAGCCCGGAGCGGCACAACAGCTGGCACCTGCAGAGGTCCAACAGCGCCAGCGCAAGCCCCAGCGTCATCATGACGGAGGACAACAAGATTCACATCCACCTGGGCAGCCCCTACATCCAGGGCACAAATGGTATAGTCCACAGCGTGCCCCAGCAGGCAGGGCCATACTACTCCTTCCGACAGGAGCAACGGACTCAGGTGCTGACCAATGGCTGCCACATCAAAGGTGGCAGCATGATTACCAGTAGCATCACCATTACCCCTGCAACCTCCCCAGTCTCACACCCCTCAAACGTACCAGTAAGTGGCCTTTATGATTAAGTAACCCCACCCATTCCCATTTAATCGTTATTTGCACACCAACTTACTGTGTTGCAAATAATGACTACACACATACACACACCAATTTGACCAAATAATACATCATTTCTGCATTTATTTGACAAAAGAGTCAGCATTTAAGTTGTGGCCAACTTTCCTCAATTACACCTCACCTTTGCTGTTTTGTTGGTGAGAATCAGGCTCACACACCAATTAATATGAATACTATGCATATTTTTGTCTCGTGTTCATCCTTCTGTCTGTTGATTAAAAGTGAGTATGATTTCATATAAGTTGTTTTCATTGATCCACTTGTCTATAGATTTATACTGTAAGTTGATCCATGAGTTAAAACTCCGTAATATCAAACATTTGAGACAATATGTCTCAAATGTTTATAAAAATAAAAATAAGGCCAAAAACCTTACTTTTAAAAATAATTGCTATGTGTAATGGATTTTAGGTTAGGTGGGCAAAGATCACAGTGTAGTACATTTTAACTTGATCATTGTATTTCTACACTTCATAAACTATTTTCAACATGAAGTGGGGTTTTACCCTTCACTTTATTTATAATCAAGTTAGAGTGTATTTCAACACGTGTTTGCTGAGCTCATTTAGATTGACTGGCTGATGTCACTACCCATCTATCTTAACCACACCAAAACTCCCGGCACCATGTGTGTGTGTGTGTGTGTGTGTGTGCGTGTGAGAGAATGCTTTGGGAATTATTATCCCGTGATACCGCTCATATCAAAAGGTCCTAACTGGGTACACACACACACAGGCAGGACTGTGAAAAGCAGAGTGGAGTAATGTTTGTTTCATAGCTTTTCCTCAGTAAACTGCCATTATTAGGCTTTAGGCTAATTTTAATAACACCTTTCCAACAGAACAGGCCAAAACAAGAAATAAGGCTGAACAGCAGTCAATTATATATGGTTCTGAGCACTGACTGAACACTGAGAAAACGACAAACCTTACAGTTATGTTCCTTCCTATATCATAAATGATCCTTAGGACAAGCTAATGACAATAAATGCTGACACTTCTGTGATGCTACAAACAATAATTATAAGGAAAAAAGGACTGCACTATATACCATATAGATTGATGACACACACACACACACACACACGCACACACACACGCACACACACACACACACACACATACACACACACACCCTCAAAGTCTAAGAGGAAGGGAGGGGGTTGTCAGAGAGACACCAGGGAAGCAAAAGATGATTGTTGACAAATATTTTTTCCGGCCCTGACATCACTGGCTACTGCGATGGAGACATGACAACAGGCTGGGCTGATTATAGTAAGACATCAGGGGTCCTGAGAGCTAAATCACTGTCAGTCTTGCTGCCTTTTACAAGTCCTGTTATTATTATGCTAGCTAACATGCTACACATTTTATATTGAATGTTAAATCTATTGATTTTTAACTTTGTTCAGTATATATAATTATTGAATTGCTCCTTGCCCATAAAACAGGGACTAGGGAGTTAACTTGTACACATAAATCTGTGGCTACAACCAGTGTTTATTTATTATTTCTATTATTTCTATCTATTTATTATTTATTTCAGTCTCACATGGGAATGTTTGCAAGATTGTTTGTGGGGTGTACTGTACAATTCAAAGCAAAGCCTAAAACACTCATGTGTGTACTTTCTATTATATTCCCCTGGACACGTTCCAGAAGCCTGGCCTAACAAGGATCCCCAAACCCACTGGATGCACCAGTCACAAAAGGACCAACCCAGCTATAAGTAATGGGCAGAGTAAAGAAAAACCTCTCACTGGGCACACGTGGAAAGACACCGGCCTAAGAATGGCCAAAAGACCAAATGCTACAAGTACAAGCTGCTAAACACAGAGGTGAAAAAAGTATGTTAGTAATCTAGCAGGTATGCTCTTAAATATGGTTTTTATTATCATACTGCAATGTCAAGATTAGCCTATAAAAAACGTATTTTACAGTGTTTAACCTATTGTTAATGAAAGCAAAATAAATGGTATATTTTTCTTGCAATAAAATGAATGTACCAATTTAAATGTTCAATCATTTGTTGGTTTATATGACAACTCTATTGGTGCACACTGCCCTCTATTGGTATCCACTGCGCATGTCCTTAAGCAGTGAATAGTTAGAACTAAAAATAATAAAATGTAGGCTAAGTACAACGCCATTTCAGTAGACCAACAACAACAGAATTCGAAAAATTGATAGCTGAACAAATGTAAAATATTATGTCGTAGTGGTACAATCGCTCGTTTTTTAGAAGAATATTTAAATTACAAAACAAATATAATATATAATGTAATAGACTTCAAGTACCAGAATTCATTTCGCGTTAAACCCGCCCCCCACGTGTACTTAAAACTGCAGTGTGCTCATGAACAAGTCTGACAACAACGTATTTGTTAAAGTTTAAAAAAAAGCCTCTATCAGTTTATCAGGTAAACCTCAACAACAGCTGTAGTCAATTAAACTTGTAATATATATGTATATATATACATATATATTAAAGGTCAGTCTAAACGTAGGGTGTTAGACAATTACTTGATAACCGGTTAACATTAGCTAAGGCTAGTAACAGCCAACGAGCTAGGTATTACTAGGAAGACAAAAGCACAGATTCGCTACTGGTATGTCCTGATAAGAGAGGTGATTAACCCCAACAATGAAAGCAGTATAGTTTATATACCTGATCTTCCCTCGTGGTCCCACCAGTCATCGCCCAAGTCGTCCCCCATCTTCCTCTAGTCGATCGAAAACTACCGCTGGTTGACCGACTGTGGGGTGCGTTCACAAGCCACAAGATGATATTGTTCATGCAAAACATGCAGGTAGGAAACCAGATGAAATCATCGTGATCAAGCGATGGTATATAACAGACGTTACCGTCGGAACAATAATAGTGAATACGTCTTCTGGATATGGTATATGGACATCAAGTCATATATGCATTGTGAAAGGAATTTCTGCGTGCTAAAATTACACATCCATATAGTGATCTGTTAGCAGCTTGAACGCATCTTAAAGGGGCACGCCTACATTGTGTTATAGTGCCATCAGAACACCACATTTCTGCTACATCTCGCAAGCCTGATGGCGTAGGTCAATGTACAGCTTATATACAGTAGACAAATTACTTTGTTTTGGTTTTTAGGTTACTGTTTGTTATTTCTATAGAAAATAATATGTATTATTGAATAATATACAATAATAAAATATAATTTCATTATTGTATATTGTATGTATTGTCTTGTATTTGTCTGGTTGACTTTAGATGAAACACGCTTTGATTTCCTTGGTGGAAACCAGTATTACATGCATATCCCCTCCCCCAATAGTGATCAAAAGCTCAATGGTGGCATAACTGACTTTACTGTACAAAGCTAACAAGTGAGCTGGAGCAGGGATTTCAGCTTCTGGGGGAAGTATACATCTGGTAACTTGCAGGTTTTGGTAGAAAACAAGTTGTTTATGCAGTGCTTATTTATGCCAAGCCAATTGGGACAAGTTCCAAAGCTTCCCATACTTGTTAAGAAAATTGGTTGCCATGCACACACACAATAACACACACACACACACAGAGGGAGATGCAGGCACATGCTGCATAATTCAACATATGAAACAAAAATTACTTTTTTGAGGAAAAAGAAAAAAGCCATTCACGTCATTTGTGGACCTCTATCGTCTAAATAAACACAGCTTTTGTTCCCTCTCTCTGACATTTATTTACGTGTCAGGTAAAAAAGGGAGCTTCATATGTTATATTTGGGCAATAAAGCTCAAATTTTGACCTTTTTACAAATGACAGACGCAATTATGCTAGTGTGAAACCTCATTATTCATAACAATCATCCAGTGATGTTCCCATTGGGTGGTAGGGGGCAGTCGACCGTTCCGCTGAGCGCGTCGCGTATAGTGTACATTACAGGGCGCGTACATAACCCCTCTTTATTTCCACTGTCATTATGATAGGGCTGGCTGTTCTTATTACCAAGCACACCAAGAAGAAGGGAGAGGGGATAGAGAAGATAAGAGGAGGAGGTGATCGTAATGGCGGCGTCCTCTCCGCAGCTGGAGCGGAGAGGAGGGAAGGAGGAATGGGTCCGCTGGGAGTAATTGCATGGTTTTTTGTGTTTCTGCCGGAATAACACATTTCTGGCCCGGCGGAGGCCGTGAGACGTTTGATTAAAGCTGTTCTGCCACCAAGTGAGAGAACAGGCTGATTACTGAGGAAATTATACAGGGTCAGAATGGTTATGCTGTGTAACCCTCAAAATGGGGGAAGAAAGAAGGAGACAAATCAAGGAAAGGAGAAAGGATGGATGAAGGGAACACATTGCAGTGTAGTCTGCCAACATGCAGAGAGGACAATAGGCTCTAAATGGCAGCTTCATATGTAATTAAGCGTCATCCTTGGGAAGAGACAGCCCTCTGCCTCATCTGTCATCCTCTCAGTCCAGCATTTGGCTGCAATTCCGCTAAAAACAATATTCCTTGGTAGGAAATTACTTTCTACATTTTGTGTCCTTCAGAGAAACTAGTATATTGTCTTATTTCACAGTTATTCAATCATAATCGCAATTGTATGTTTGCAGTTGGGGAAAAAAATAAAACTTGCGTGGCTTTTTAAGATATCTTAGTTGTGGAACAATTCAAGTGAAGAAGCCAATCCATATGGCATAGGATAAGGTCATCTGAGCTTAGCCATGGTGCTGGAGAGAGCAGTCACAAAAGATATCTACAGCGTCAACTACATACATTTCGTTGACAGCCTATAGGCCAGGGGAATAAATCAACTCCCTAGCCATTCCCCAGTGTATGGCTTTTGTCAAGTTTGATGGGCGCAAGACTATGCGAAGTCATCCAGGTAGTGGATAGAAAGTTGCAAGAAACATAAGAAAGAAAAAACATACATATGAACATACATATGTGTGATTAGCCCTGCTGCCATGCAGCTGTGTGTTTGGGACCGTGATTGCAGACTGCGATGCAGTGGTGTTAATGTGTTTGTTTTTTTGTAAGCAGCTGTTCCCTCACGATTTCTTTTTAATGATCACAAGTTGTTATTTTTAGATGTCTTCCGTCTCTCTGATGCTGAGCTTTACTCTGCTGAAGAGAAGAGAGGTGGAAGACACAGACTAATTAAGATTAAACAAATGACTAATATAATAGAGAAGAGGATTATATTAATATAAAATAAAGCAATCTGGCTCTTTAATTGAAATACCATCTAATGGGGCTCAGTGAGGAAGGATATATTTCTGTTTTATATACGTTTATTTTGTTACTCAAATGTTGTTCATGTTTACAGTACTTTATCCATCCAATCCAGCTAGTAAACAAAACACATGGCTGGTACATGCGATGAGATGCTTTGTGATAAGTAAATTATCAATATTGTTATATTATTAGCTTTGTTAGCAGCCACAAAAAAAAACCTGCTTGCTATTTAGGTTCCTCATTACATTTGAGAGAGCTGCATCTCTCTCAAATGTAATGAGAAGCACAATACCATATCACTTCACTACAAGTAAGATTGTGGGGGAGAGTCTATGGGGGACAGGGGGGTTTAGCAAGGTTGTCTGTGATTGGACAGCTGCGTGGAGGAGCCCAATAAACAGGTAGTGACCTTGACTTTTTCAGAACTTCACCACAGATAACTTCTAATGTCTCTGCAATTGCAAGTGTATTCATGAGCATCTGGCTGGGTCTGACCTGTATGGAGCCCCACTGCATTACAAATACTTGGCAAATATATTATTGTGCTGGCATATCTTGTCTTTGTCAGTCTTTGGCAGTTAAACAGAGAAACCGAGGGGTATTCTGGTTTTAATGTATTTGTTGTTGGGGTGTGTGTATCCTAGTGCATTATTGTCACACAGAGACAGAAGACGATTTGTTATATTGTTCATACATTATAGTATAAAATGTACCTATTAATGTCTGTGTTTAACTAAACGCATATGTGGTGGTTCTATGTTTTATATTAACAGTTGTAGACAATTTGTGGACATCTCAGTTTCCACAGATGGCGTGAGCAAATTATACACCTTTTTAAAGTGGAAACTGTAGATATGTCAAGGCTTTATAACTACATCAGAAGGATATCTCTGGGCTGGCATCCTTGTGGAGATGGTCCCAGTAACTGTCAACCTTGCCAAGTGTTAACCCATGTGGATCTGGTCAGCCCGTCGTCAGAAATCATCTCTAGCAAGTCAGCTCTGTGAGCTCTGAACCAGATAGAAGATATACTGGTAGTGTAGTTTTAGCCTCTTCCATTCATTAGCACTGTCACATAAGCAACTCATGTTGAATGTCTAATGCATGTAAAAAAACTCAGCACTATCAGGAGGTGGGGTAGTATAGATTTCCACATTGATTCATAGCATTTTCACTCACAATTAAGTATATATGGTAATTCAGATATGACAGTAGTGCAGTGATTATTTTCAATTTTTCCATTTCTTTAAAGCAGTAACACTTAAAGACCAGATTTGCATTTGCGAATTTGTCTGGTGAATGCCATTTTAACTACACTACCTGCCTGGACCATGATTGGATGGTGATTCTGCAAGTGTGTAGTTTTCAAATGAGAGTTCCCAGACTAATGTGCTCACCAAATCAGACTTGACCTTCAGAACTCCCGATCTGTACACAAGGAGGTGACAGGGGTCACTGTTGCTATGAAGAAGTGACATTGCTAAAGACCAGAAGGCCGTTCACAGAGGCCTGGGGACCCATACTTCCCTGTTGCCACCAGAGTAGACACTTGTGTCAGAGTCCTTGCGTCAGGCCAAAGGACACGGAGGCAAAATACAAGGTGACAGGGGAACGTAGTTAGTGACCCTGTCAGGTAAGTCCTTGCTGTCTGTGACCCAACAATGGCAGGCTGGGACAAACAAGATATATACAAATGTGGATGTGGTTAGCTAATTGAGACCTCTGGCTTCTGGCGTCCTTAACAGCAGGCTGGTAAAGAACTCTAGAACCCCCCTTCTTGAGTGAAACGGCATATAAAGTTATTGAATTATTTGTGCGTAATTGTCTTTTTTATATATATATATATATATAGTTCCTTTAAATTGTATTGTGCTACATAGCTTGCACCACAGGCAAGTACCTGATTTATTGCTATTTCAGATTTTCACTGCCACTGCATGAGGTCCTGAGTGACACATGCAAATGAGTATTGTAATACTGCGCAGAAGACCTCCTGCACCTTTCCCAGCCTCCAGCACAATGACACGACAGAGAATAACTTCATAATATTCATTATTAATAGCGATTTCTGGTAAAATCTTTTAAATATCACTTCGCAAACAATCCCCTGGCATTTACTCAGTATCATGGTTATTGGGATTTTCACAGTGAGTGCTTTGCTCAATAGAACCTTAATAAAACTTCATGGAATTGTGTCAACATTTTCCATAAGTTTCAGTCTAATATGCAACACTCTCCGTGTGTGTGTGTGTGTGTGTGTGTGTGCGTGTGCGGGGAATATGTGCATATTTGTAAATCTGTGTTTGAACCCCCTTCCCCAAACACACACACACAAATGGCATGCTCAGGACCCAGCAAAGAAGAGGTTTAAAATGGTACTAAAATGTATAGTATTTTTGATTAAAATACTATATATGCCACTTGATGAACTCAAAAACTATCGTTTGTTGTCCATTGTCAACCAATCAATACCAATCTCCCAGGAACTCAGTGGGAATATTGAATTTAACCTGAGCCCGGAGAAGGGAGAGAGTCAAATGTCTACCTCTATCGACCATGCCTCTACAATACAGATCTGACATTTAAACATGTCTGATTCACTTCTTTTGTTACACAATTCAGCCTGTGTTATGGACCTACTCATTTGTGCATTTTAGCACAATCGATGACTAACACATTGCTTATGATAACAAGGTAGTACATCTAAGAATTTTGAGTGCTCACAAATGGGTCTAATTAGAGAACACCTCTGATGTAACTGTTTATCCAATATCTCCAAAGAGGCCAGTATGATAACCTGATAATGACATATGTATCTCATGGTAACTGATATTTAGCATTTTGAAATGCATTTTAAAATTAAACTTTAACTGTCCATTAGAAAGTATACCCATCTCAACTGATTACAGTGCAGGAGGACAATGCACTCAGATTTTCAAACCAAAACAACTATGTTTATGTAATGCTTGTTTAAGTTGGAGAGGACTGCATATTTTTAGTAACTCTAGTTTTGTCAAGTCACTCTCGTCTAGTATGTGCAATTAATAGAATATTAGCAGTATGTTAGCATAGTTATCTTTGGCGGAATGGCTAATATGGGACAGGAGACAAGCACCACAGCCGATCAGAAAATGGGA
>JAODUG010012997.1:0-14996 GCA_027564795.1 Aphredoderus sayanus | reverse complement strand
AATACATTTGGTTAAAGTAGCTACAGTATTATGGCAAACTGGCTTTCAGTGTCACAGCCCAAACAATCCCACTTTGTTTGTTTGTATTTTTCCCCACCACTAAGCAAATACAGAACTTTGGCCCCATACTAAATTGAGGATTGTGGCCCATTACACCCATAGCTCAGCTTGGAAAGCTTTTTAACATAGACAAAGTCCCTTAAGTGACCTCAAGGCTTCAATGTGGATACGAGATTCTTAAACTCTTATTTGGAGTCCAACAGCACAGACCATCTCTGTCCTAAAGTTGTTGTCAATGTATACTGTAGGCCTGAAAAAGGTAGCATACTGTGTGTATAACTGTAAAATAGATTTCTTGCCAACTTTCTATGTGTCTTATCCTTTCAGAAAGATTGATGACCTATTTTGTTTGTCTGGTACATTTATTTTAAGAAGTAAATATTACTTTAACCTCGAGAGAGGATGCTGTAGTGCAGTATTTGAGTGTACTATTCTCTCTCTTTGAAAAGACTGTGCCTCTACTATATGATCTATATAAATTCATAATGCCCCTTTTCAAAGCCCCTTCCATTTTTACTTACAATTTACCTCAAATTAACCCCCTTTTCCAGGGGTGGACGTTTGGGGGTGTTTGGGGTGACAGACATTAGAAATGATCAGTTCTGCCTCGTTTGAATTCCACAAGCTCTGAAACTAGTTTCTCCCAACCTCCAAACACTGCCTTATCCCTTTAAGTGCCACTGTTTTCCTCTGACGTCTCTGTCTCTCCTTATTGTACTTTTTGCATTACTTCACCCACAAGTCTGTTTCTTTTTGTCATTTGTATTGTTTTCATAACAACATGTTTTTACACTTTCATTGAGAGATGATTTTTATGCCAATGTGGATCAGCGAATTGCATGATACCATCAGAGTTCTCTCCGTAGCTACCAGCAATTGCTTTTGTTGTTGTTGTTATTGATGAGAGATGCCAATGATTCGAAATATTAGAAGGGGCCCCATTTTCTGAATGAATCCCACTCTGCCTGGTGGATGCCTCTAGATCTGCCTTGCAGCCTATTTAACCAATAGCATGTAATGTTTATGTACTCTGCATTTTGTATCTTTGATATGGTGATGTATTGTCATAGATGGTCGTCATTCGTGTCTTGGTAATATTCAACACTAGTTTGTCTCTGTGTGGTTGAAATGAAGGCGCAGTTGCTACCTTCTTTTGTTGTCACATTTCTTTGCCAAATTGTTTTTGGTTTATTCTTCACCCATTCAATAATTTCTATTGTCCATGCACATTTGTTCTGTTGTCTTTTTTTTAGGAAGAAGTAATGCGTTTGATTTGAACTGATCGGATCTGTTTTATTGACCCAAATAGTATCTTAAATTGTTCTAGTTCTGTTAAAGGTGCAGTAGACTTTGCATTGCCATTCACTGTTCATAAAATGCATGCCATTTGGATTAACGTGAAAAAACATTTATATTCCGCTTTGCAACCTGATTCCAATGCTAGTTTAATTTGGACATATTTTGGTAAATGCTTACCCTTGCTATTGAAATACGTATGTCTGTTTATGCTTGTGACCAAAACTACAAACAACTTGCATGCACTTTAAACCTATTGAATAGTGGAAAAGAATGAATTGCTGCTAAGCATCTACAGATTTTATAATTATGGGTAATGAGTACTTGGTTTCCAGTATCAGAAATTCTCTAAGTAATTGTGGCTATATGTTTACATTCTAGGCCACATTTAAATTGAGATTAAATTCATGATCATGTAATGCACCATTTCAAAATATGCACTAAGTGAAGTTCATCTCACCATTTTGTGAGACATAATTTGTATTCACTGTATTCAAGTAATTGTCACAGTCATCCATTATATCCTATATAGTTAATGCATTATTACGTGTTATCTTCTTTTTAGAAGTTATGTGCTGCAATTTCATAATACCAGCAGTGTTATAACAACCGATCAAAATAAAATCACTATATATACTTTTTTTTAAACCTCAATTTGGTCTTAAGTCTTAGTGTTCTTGGTAGTATAGGCGACTTCATGTTCAATAGCAACAACTTTTTTTAAGTGTAACTTATTTCATGACATGTCAAATTAGTATAATGCATTAAATACACGATATATTACCTTCGTGGTAGTACTTTTTTATATGCTATAAAGGCCTTACAATAAATACCCTAGTACAATTTGGATTACGCGCAATAATTCGTGTATAGTTGCTATTAGATCATTACAGAGGTGAGAGTATACTGTAAATGCAGCCCAGTAATATCTTTGAACAGACCGTGAACGTTGTAGCACTAAATGATCGTGTCAAATTGGCCAGGAAAAAAGCATTTACTCAACCTGTTACTAGGGGGCAGTGTATACACGTTAGAAAAAGCAGTCGTCATAGGGCAGACCCAGACAATAGATCATTGATTACATTTATCGGGTTTTTGTACTGCTGAAACCATTATGACTTTTTACCAGTAACTTCAACGGTATGTTGTATAGGAGAAGGCCGTGGATAAGCTGAAAACACAGCAGTGCACAATACCGACTGAATGGATGCCATGCCCCCATCCGACAGGTGAGGGCAGTCTATTTCTATGTCAACTTCAACATGGCGGGGTATAGAGCAAGCTTGTTTTCAGGAAATCTGTAGCACAACATGTATCTTACTGTTTAGAAACAGTTTATCCAGCTGATTATATACTTTTGGTAAGTGTGATATATCTCTCATGTTATTGTGTGATTGTTGTTCGTGTTCGTTGTAATGACAACCTAGTAGGGATATAGGGATTCGATCCCAGTCAGTGAGGCTTGCATGAGGTCGATTTGAAAACGAGGTCTTTCAGCCTGCGCCACCAGGATAGTAATATTGTCAGATGTTTTTGGCCGTTATGTGTATTAGCCTAGGCTATTGCTTCATGTGTTGAAGTTTTTCGTTTAGATTTTTATATCACACTGTTGTACTTATCGGTTCTAGGCTACTCTTCGATCATTTAGCCGGTTAGCTACTGTAATGAAAGATGGGATTTCTGCACACATTGCTACAGTCAGACCTTATGGTACGGTACAATACTGAGTCATTGTACGGTGTATTGCTACTGTCAGCACATGGATTTACCGGTACTATTTTTTTTATAAATGTGTTAAGGCTTTGTGCAAACTACTTATGGAAGACTTATGGTACACAGCTTACTCCAGATCTACTGTTATAGTCAATCAAACACACTAGTAACAGTAAACCACTTCTCATCGGGGAAAAGTCTTCCAGATGATGAAATGTACTGTACAGTAACGTACCGGTACTGTCTGTAGGCCTGTTGACTGTCGAAGCCGTTTGTAATGATGGTTGACATATTGACTCAACAGGAGGCATTCACAACTCCGGGGACAGACCAGAAGACATGATGGAGGTATTATGCTTTCTGCCTCAGTATTAATATAACCTACTGTATATAAAATATTGTCATTGATGCAAACGTATGTATTACTAAAGCTACCCATTACACTGACTGAAAGCATTGAGAACATTTCTTCTGAAACTGATAATCAGTACCCATGAAAAAGAGTCCTCCAGCCACACAAACGACTAGACGCTGACATACACCCCTAACTATTTCTCCCCCTACAGAGTTCATACTCTATTACTCTACTAATAAATATACAGTTTTGTATATGTTTGTGTTGCACATGATGTGTTGAGGAGTATCATCTCAGCTGGGAACACTAACACATTCAAAGAGTATATTTATATGTTAGTATGTTTATTAAAATTATTATACTGTAAACACTACACTAGCACAGTATAAGTACATAATGTTTAACCATAAGGTTATCTTAAAGCCCATAGTAATTCTGGAGGAAACTTGCTGATATTTGAAACAAAAACACCTTTCTCTTCATTGCCATAAGGTGCTCCCTCAGAAGCTCCGCCCCACACATTGACAACCTATTGAGAAGACTACGATATTGTTGTTGTGTGCGGCCTGCACCACTTTGTTTGTGTTCCTATTTGCAGAGCCAGGGTTGTGTAGAAGTACCGGATACTTTTTTTAGCACATGCAGAGAACCGTTAGCAAGCTGCGAGGAGATTGGTGATTTTGAGAAAAAGTATTTTAGCATCCAATCGATTACTATACATTTTTAAAGGTAGTCAGCTATTGTAAGCTAATACACTTTTTGTCATATTCAGCAAATATCTACTCACTGTCTGCTTGCTGTCTGTTCTGTGTGCTTGCTGAAAATGGAAACACAAACAAAGTGGTGCAGACCGCACCACACAACAATATCCTAGCGTTGGCTTTCTAATGTGTGGGGGCAGAGCTTCTGAGGGAGCACCTATGACATTCAAGGGTGTGGTGTTTTTGTTTTGATCTAGTTCAGATATCAACAAGTTTTCTCCAGTATTACTTGACTGTACCTTTAAGGGTCACACCACCAATAGGTGTCAGTACACACAAATCATGTCCACATGTTTTGAGAGACTAAATAGATTTTTGGACATTTAATGAACACACTAACAAGAACAATATGGATGCATTACAAATAGCTGTTGCATTTTGTATTTGATTTGTGAACCACAGGAGAATGACAGTGCTCTGGAGCCACCTGCTTCTTCAGCCTCTGGGCAAGGTACAGTGGTTTCATGTTAGAAGTAGTTTTAATACACTGCTTTAACATAATAAACACAATTTAAATATTTACATTTACATTACATTTATTAGTCAATTAACATCCTCACAGGCCAACAGCAGCCATCTCCGCCATTGTTATCTTCAACACTCTCACCGAAACGGCTAAGAAAGAAAAACCCCAAATTCGCTGACTTTACAATGGACGAGAATGGTGATGATGAACTTGACACGCCAAGCCCTATGCGAACGAGAGCTAGAAAGTCCCCTGTAAAAAAGAGTCCAGTGAAAGGGAATGATTCTGAGAAGACACCTGCAAAAATAACAAAACTTCGCAAGAAACCAAAGGTTGATATGGATCAGGAGCAACCCCCCGATGAACCAGTCAAAGAGACCCCACAGCAAACTAATAAGAAGTCGTCAGCGGACAAGAAATCTCCAGCAAAAAAAGCACCAGCAAAAAAAGCACCAGCTAAAAAGACTCCAGCTAAAAAGACCCCTGCTAAAAAGACCCATAAAACCAATTCAGTCAAAAATGGTCAAACGACTCCTCCCGTGGGCGAAGACCCATCGACGTCAGTGGTCGAGAACGTTAATGCTGAACCAGTGGCAGAGACACCAAAGCCAAAAAGAAAATATAGGCGTAAGACGGTGATAGAGGCTCTAGGACCACCTGAAAACCCTGCCGTTCAAGAGAACCAAGGGGAGGTCGAGATGACCCCTGGTGGCCGTCCCAGGAGAGGTGCAGCGAAAGCGTAGGTCCTCTCTAGTCTGCCACTACATCCCCGGGATTAACTCTTCTGCTGTCCTCAGATTTGAAACGCACAACCAAGAGATGGCTCCAACCACGGCAAATCATATATCCGTGTTGTGGTTGGTGCCTTCTGTTGGCAGAAAAAGGTAGTGCGCTAGGTCAGGACAGCGGGAGGGTTAATGTACAGTACATCATATGAGAGGCCTCCAACCACCAGGGGGCCTTGGCAAATCCCATACCTGGTTAATGTCAATCTGGTATTTGTAATATTTGTTCAAATAAAATGGCTGAAAACATGACTCACTAACATGAACAGATGTTTACACCTGAAACAAAGTCATGCATAACCATATAATATATTAAAATATGCTAACAAACTAGACAAATGTAAACTGTTAAACTATGGTCCAAAACGATGTTTGCTTCTCCAGGGCACTGAAGTATCTTCACACCCTGGCGAAGGAAGTGTATGATAATCACGATGAACCAGATGCCAACAGGGAGAGCCCAAACCTTGACCGCACCCTACAGAAACATGTCAAAGCCAAGAAAGGTATTGTAACAAAGCCACCAAAAAATGTGTGTGGCTGGTGCCTATATTGGAGAATGCTTTTTTTTCTTAACCCTCATGATGTCCTCCTGGTCAAACTGACCCAAATTACTAGCTCTTTGTGGCAGATAGAGGGCGCTAAACCTAATTCTACAGCTTACACACACAAATATGATGTGCACTGCTGGCACAACAAGGTGTGTGTTTGAAACCCGAGGACAACAGGAGGTTTAAAAGGCACATAAAGCAAAAAAATGCATAAAGAAATAATTAATAAATAAATAAATACACACAGAAATGACAATAAAAATAACCATACAGTCATACACAATCAGATGGCGCCATCTGGTGGTTCGAGACGAAAATTTAAGGACAACACAAGGGTTAACAGTTTAATTCCATCTACCTTATATTATTGTATTCTGTGAACGTACTATTTTCTCAATGGAGTGCATACCGTGTGGTACAATTATGTGCTGCATCATCGACTGTCAATGGATTCACTGATGTAAAGGTCCTATATTTTCCACAGGAAAGGGGGGGAAAAAGAGGAAACGCTGTGACAGTAGCAGTGACGACGGGGAAGACCAGGACTTTGTCCCTGATGAGGCGGAGGAAGAGGAGGAGCTGGAGTATGAAGACGGGCAGGAGTCAGACATCGTCTCAGACGATGAGCCTACTACAAATGCACAAGCCCGCCTCAACAGCAGCATTGTACATGCATTTTTCCTTTCCGGTTGACATTGTACCATGTACCATTGTTTAACGCTTGACAACTTTGAATTTTCTTAACAGACGTATAAAATTGACCTCACAAATGTTGTTCTCTTTGCTTGCTGCAGCGAGGTCAGGAGAGACAGTTTGGCAAATCCCCCAATGGACTGCCTAACAACATGTTTAAGTATATCACGGTTTACAGCAAGATCAACAAGACATTGTATGTTGACATCACTTCACTTGGCATCATTAACATTCAATGTTAAACTCTTTAGCCTATATATATTAGCAGTGAATTCAGTGTGGTACATCCCAAAAGTACCTTAACAGTATGCAGACATCGTCAACTTAAAAGTGGATTGTTAAATGCAGCTATTACCACCATAAATAATGTAGTTTATATGAAGAATTGTTTGCATTTCTTTGCATATTTACGTAGCCTGAAGGATTTTACTTTTCATTTTCAGCACTGCATGTATTTTTAAAATGATAGTACATTTAATAAGATTTTCAGAATTAGTATATACTTTTTCTGTTAAGCTTTTGAATGCTCTGTTTTGTTGACTGTTTAATTTGCAGCCGGGAAAAGCACTGTGGCACTTGGGTGTTCCCACAATGGCTTCCTTCGGTAAACAACTGGAACATCGTACCAGAGAGGTAGTTCCTATTTCATTTTAAGTTCAATTAATTCAGTCATGTTCATTTGTATTTAATTAGTAAATTAAAGACAATAAAAACTTTCAGGGAAACTTGAAAGGTCTCCAAAAAGTACACTAGGTAGGGTTTGTGATCCCTTTTTAAGTTTATTGGTCTTATGTTCCCCTCAGTGAGTTGGATAAGTACCTGCCCCATGAACAGGAATCTGCTGGCTTCAAGATCTCCAGAGAGGGGGTAAAAAATGAGGACACACCCCTTCAAAGACTTAACAGGTTAGCTTAATGTCCTCACATTGTCCAGACGTGGATGTTGCCCAAAGTACTGTACTGATGCAATACAAAAAAAATACAAAGTACTGTATTAAAGGATTACTGCCACCTTCGCTTAGAAGTAAACCAAGATTACATTGAACAAAATTGAACATCATTCAACAACAAGGGAGTTGCCTATGCCTAGGTGGGGGAAACCAGCATTATAAAACCTTTTTTTGGTTTGAGCCTATGCACTCACATTTAAGTACACAGTGGCTGGCTCTCCTCTCTCCGCCATGTTGCCCCCAGGCTCCCAGAACTCATAGGCTCTTATCACTCTCTACTCGCTACCCCTACAGCTGTCTATACTTTAATGGTCAGAGTTCTGGGAGTGAGATAACACAACCCAGGAGGCTACATTTTATTTAACCACTGCAAATGTATCTTTTCAACTAAAGGTCCTATGATATTTTAACCTTCCTGTTGTCCTCGGGTTTCAAACACACTACCTTCTTTCACCAGCAGATGACGCCACCTGCTTATGGTTTCATGGCACACACACACATGTAAGCTGTAGAATTAAAATTGGTGCCTTCTACTGGCACCAGAAGGTAGTGCGATGGGTCAGTTTGACAGCAGGAGGGTTAAACATTAATATAGCAGCAAGCAACTGCAGTATGTAGAGTGCCATTGTTACTTATTTTTATAGCCAGTCTAGCCGTGTGTATTTGTGTGTGTGTGTGCGTGCGTGCGTGCGTGTGTGCGCGCGCGTGCATGCGTGTGGCCCATGAGGCATTTGTTTTGGTCTGAGATGCTGGTGCTTAGTGTGACATCTAGTGGCAGAAAATGTAATATAGCGCACTTTTAAATTAAACAGGGATCAAATGGAGGGTAAAGTAAAGTTGGTGTCTTTTTCCAGGTTTGAGGGAACAGACCCGCACCAAGAGCGCTGGGACATGTTCTTCTTTACAGGTGGGCCTGTGTGGCCCATGGAGTGGTGCCCATCTCCTGACGGCTCCACAGCCAACCAGTACGTAGCTCTGGCCTGCCACCAAGGCATGGATGACGAGCACTATGTCAATAAGACGTACTCTGGGTCTGGCCTCGTGCAGCTGTGGGACTTTGGCAAGATGAGGTTCGACCACAGGTAGGGACAACGCGTGTATAATGTGGAAATGTACTTTGATATAAATAATGTCTGCCGTTAAATGGACTGGACATTTTAATATGAATCATGAGCTGTACCTGTAAGTAAATGTATATAAACTTTAAATAAAAAACGTACTTGTTTTGAGGTTTATTTTAATGTCTCGGCAAGCCTTATCTTGGACAGATTGCCTTCCTTCTCATCTACAGTATACTTGTGTCCATGTCCTTTTGTTGGTCTTTTCAATATGTCTCTCTCTACAGACCAGAGTCACGGCCTTCTTTAGCGTATGGCCTGGCCCAGGATAAAGGCTTTGTCTGGCAGCTCAAATGGTGCCCTGCGGGAGCATGGGAACTTCCTACTTGCAGCAGGAAGGCAGGAACAACCCTACATCTTTGTTTCACGTGTTTATTAGTTTTGTCTTAATTCTATTGGTTTAGTCTTAATACCCTTTCTCTTTCTCTCTATATAGGCTCCTTTAATGCCCAGGCTGGGTCTGCTAGCTGTAGCGACCTCCACTAGCATTGTCACCATTTACAGCCTACCCCATCCCGATGCTCTGCATGCTAGCAAGAGACTTTCTCACCCCGGTAAGACTTGGAGTAGATATCAAACTCACCCGCCATGTTAGACGCCAATGACTGTTAAATACAATTAGCATGTTTCATATTTATATTTTGTAGACACCTACTCCAACCTTCAGACTCCACTGGGGGTATATATCATATCAGTCTGTCTTTATAATATTCAGAATTATAGAGAACACACAAGCTCAACAAATTATTAATACAGTTTAACATGAGCATACAATAACAAATAATGTTGCCTTGGTTTGGGAATCACTGATCTAGCATGAATTTGGAATAAAACTTTTCAAGTTTGTTACAATACAAACACACGCAATTTAAACATTTCAATTTGAACATTGTGGTTTTTTTGCAAAAACAACATGTTTCAGTCCCACTTCTGGGCACTAGAGGGTGACAATGACCATTTTGTTTTTATTGACAAACATTTTGACCACAATAAGAAGCTTCTCAGTTTGTAGCATTTTTAATCATACTAATTTTAGGTTATGTATAGGCATCTTATTTGATTAAAGTTGTTGTACAATATATATAATAATGAGGCATACGATACAGTTATAAATTAGATTGAGCTCTAATAAGGTTAGGGCTAAGATATACATTATATTTAGGTATTCTGGAAATATTGGTAGGAATAAACAGTGGAATATGTTTTATTTTATTGCCAGATCTTAATATCTGCAGGGAACATGTGCTGAACGTCTGATACATACTGTAAGCATGTCAACAGTATCAGGAAGTGGGGTGGTAGATTTTCATTGGATATAGCATTGTTATTCAGGTGCGATGCTAATGGAAAGGCTGAAATTAGTTAATTAATTTCAGCCTTTCCATTTTAACCAGTACCCATAGCCTACTTACACAACTTGCAAACAGCCAGACACTTGTTGTTAAGTTTCCCAACTAATTAATTGAACGAATTAATTTAACATCAGATTTGGTCATAAATGACTGCATGTAGTTGGTTGTTGTGAATGTCTAACAAAATACCTCTCCTGCCAAGTAGTCGGGTCTTGACACAGTTAGCCAGCGCTGTGTCCCAGACTTTAAGCAAGTAAAGGCTGGTATGTGAGACTAGCTCTCCTCTTGCCTACAGTACATCAATGTGTGTGTGTGTGTGTGTGTGTGTGTTTATGAGCCATGGGTCAAAAGATGTTTATGATTCATCATAGGTGTTACAATTCAGGAGTCTGTGTGTACAGCATGTGCGAGTGTGTGGGTACACGTACTCTCACACATATGTGTGTGTTTGTGTGTGTATTTTAGCCTGGGGACCTTTAATCTGTCATTCTTTACCATCCAGGAGCTAACCACAACCCCCCTAATACAAATTCCAGCATGTGTGCAGGACATTACTAATGTTATGGTTGGTTGAGCTGGTATCCTGTGGTCCAGCCTATTCAGATCATAACACACTGGCCTCTGGGCTGATACTGATAAAATACTGTATGAATGAGATTAATAGCATGCTTTACTGGAACATCCATCATACCCAGAGATGTGTGTGTATCTAGCTGTATTGTATGCTTGTCCCTCTCAGAGATTTATTCTAATATGATTAGCTGAAACTATACAACTATTCATTAAAGCTCAATTAAATCTTCAAGCCTATGAAATTGCACATACTGTATACTACCTGATACTTGTATTTATTGAGTCATTTGGGACTAGTGACTAGTGGTTTCCACAGGGTTTTTGTTCAGGGTGCCAGTATTTGATTGCTACATTGTAAAATTCACTATGCCTGGTTTGTGTGCATTGCATTTGTTCGCACTGCATTATGGGAAGTCAGGGAGGAATTGTGGTTTTTGTAGGAGGAGAAAACTGGATTTTATTTTAAGAGATTTACATAGACATTCACTGATTACATTTGTAAGCCAACACTGATGTATGTTTCAAACTTTTTATAACAAGCATGTTAACTGAATCCCTGACAACTATTTGAAAATCCAAATCAGAAACAGTGTGACCATTATACTGTAGGTAAAGAAAGTGTGCAATTTATCTTAAATTGCATAGACACATTGAAGCACACTATTAATGTTTATCCTCAAAATATATTATTGACTATTCCAGTGGGATGTGTATTTCCATAAATATACCTTTCCATTAGGGTGTCAGTGTAGCAATTCCATAGTTTGGCTTTGGCTTTCTTTAACATCTTGATGAAACATAATAGGTATTTTACTATGTCTGGCTCCTAGCTCTCCATGTGATTTCATTACACCAGTCCCAGTGCTTTAGTGTATTTAGTGTATCACGTCTGCTAGCACATAACTATATCACACTTGGGTTGGTTTTACAATGAGGTGAGGTTTTGGGGGTAGGGTGGATCTGGGGAATGTGTTTTTATTTGTTTGTTTATTCTCTTTATTTTCTCCACGGCTTCTGCGTTCAATTTTATTTTGTGACCGTGGGTCATTGGATACGGTTTCATGGTAGAATGGAACCTCTTGCCTCCCGTTGCTATTTGACAGGAAGTTTATAGTCTACTCAAACTGCAAAATCACAGACTCAGAGACAGTAAAGAGAGAGTGTTCTGTGTTGTAGGTCGCCGTTTACTGAAAGCTCAGCCAGTTATCTCCCTGTCTCCTGCTAATACTGACAATACACTTTTTGAAGTAAGACCAAGGCACATTAAATACAACAGGTCCCATTGGATTAGCCAATACGAGTGTCTCTGCACATAGTACAGTACATGGGAGAGAAATATACTTGCGTATTGGGAAGACGGTTACTACGTATCACAGACACTTCTTTATGTTTCACTGCCAAGAACAAAGCTACACCTACAGGGCTTTCTGCTATTATAGCACAGTGAAAATCAATAAAGAAATAGTCTGTTAAAAGTCAAAAAAGTATGAATTTATATAATATACAGATTGCAGTGTCTCATTACCAGAGTGGTTGCCTATTTTCCAAGTTTTTCTATGGGGGTATATTTTTCAATAACTATCTGGAAGATGGTGACATTACGTGAGTTATTAATGGACTGAAGTCCCTAATTTATGGTCCACTAACATTTGGATGATTCTTCTGCTTGTTTACATTAAGAGTAAAAATCGTTCATAACAGCTATTAAGTTATTTAATGGCAAATGGGGCAAATTGACGTAAACAGGTCCTGGAGACATACAGATGAGAGATGCAGATGTTTCAAGGGAAATTAACCATGTGGGGAAGGAACCATCCCCTTCGGCATGTTAATACTTTTTAAAGTTCTATATTATTTTGTACATAATAATGAAATAATCGACCTAAGCTTTGAATTGTATTGGATGGACAAGGTGAAAGACTATGTGTGTGCGTTCGTGCATTGGTGCATACATTTTTTTCTTTATCCAACCTGACAGATAATTATAAATTGTGTTTCCCCATCTCTCTAGCAGAATTGACTGCCCCTGTGAGAAGGGGACAAGATGGCTGGGGGCTTATGGGGAGAATAGTGCAAGCTCAAGGGGGGTGGAGGGGGTGTCACAAAAGCACGAACCGCTACAGCGTGGTGCCCACTGATAATTTACAGCAGTTTCCCATCAGGGACAGGGATCTATAATTGAAATGACAAAGAAGACACATTGTGGAAGCAGTTGTTAGTGTTGAAAGCCATGAATTTCATCCCTCATAGCCGAATCTGTGCACAGCACCATGTCTGTCAATCACAAAGCACTCTTTGTAAAAGGTGTGGGCAGGATGTTGGGAGAGGGGTCAGAGGT
Organism: Aphredoderus sayanus; assembly: GCA_027564795.1. Classification (NCBI taxonomy): domain Eukaryota; kingdom Metazoa; phylum Chordata; class Actinopteri; order Percopsiformes; family Aphredoderidae; genus Aphredoderus; species Aphredoderus sayanus. The sequence goes on along the minus strand of JAODUG010012997.1, from coordinate 1,986 downwards.
CGCGGGGGGAGGAGCTTAGAGTACCTAAATGAGAAGCAGTTTTTCAGGGGAGCTGGTGCGATGTTAGAACACAGCTCCGTTCATCATCAGGATGCAGTTTTGAAAAGCAGGCGTGGCAGCGATTCACAGGGCCGTTGGCCAAGGCTGATGGAGGGTCCTGGGAAGTGGTAGAGAAAGGAGGAGGACAGGTTAAGATGGTGTTTCATATTGTATTGATTCTTAATGTTCAGCCAGCTAAACTGGAGCTGGACAGCAACAACTGTAAAGGAAACGATGGGGGCTTGTTTTCTACTACTTTCTTTTCCTTTTCTTTTTTTTTTCTTTTTTAAACTAATAGAAGAATACTCAGCAATCAGAAAGTGTATTAAAATGCAGTTAGCTGTTTCTGCACTGATATTATGTTTATTATTGTAAAGATAAGATAATAAAATCTGGTTTATCTTTCAGCAGGAGGCGACAGAAAAGGGCCATTAATATACAAGGTAGGCTCACATTAACAACACTTGTTGTTTTCTACTTTTATCCTATTTTGTTTGCTGTATTTGTACTCGGTCAGGCAGTCATGTATGCATTGAAAGTTTCTTGGACTATTGGACAGCTGGCTATTTCTGGCACTACAAACCTATACCTCCACAGCAGATAAGTAAACTAAATCCCATCTTTAAAGAAAGCTAATCCTAGCTTTATATTCCTAGATAAATGTGAGGCTGCCATTCAAACATGTTATTAAATACTTCTGTCATGATATAGTTTATGAAGATGTTCATACAAAAGAATTGAAAGGATTTGTGCTATAACCTTTTCTTTCTTCCGCATGGACATGCATTGAAATGATGGATCAGGCTGCCTCATAAACCTTTTGACCAGGGGTCCCAAAAACCCTGAGACTCTCCAAAATTTATCATATGCCCTTCACATAATGTCTATAATTTTATCGTTGTTTGAAAGTTAATTTAAGTGATAAGTGACACATATCATATAGATATGTGTTAATAAAGTACAAAGTGCCCTGAAATCTATGACTTATTTTGAGTTTTCAAAGCTTATTTAGAGTTCATCTCTCAAAATATAAGAAGGCCACTGTATAAATAGTTCACATAAACATGAACAAATTGTGTGTATTTTCTCTAGGCTGAAGGAGTGTTAACCCTGAAGCTGGGATCCTTCAAAGCCCCCCACAATGACAAGAGTGGACAAATACTTTCTTTGGATTGGCTGCCCGTTAAACCACACAACATTGTAGCTGTCGGCTTCTATGATGGTATGGATTAGATGAAAGAATTGTTACTAGAGTGATAGGTAGATTCATCAAGTTAGTGTAAATGAAGCGACAGACTTCACTGCTGAAAAACCAGTGTTGAAGATGCAAAACAGAATAAATTACCCTAAATCCTTTCCTATAAGAATCTTCCATAAGGGCTCATTAGCTGATTTCACTTATAGTATACTCTATTAATGTTATATTATGGGCTAATAAGTGGGTTGCAACCAATCTTCAGAGATCACGGTACCGTCTGTCAATTGCACAAGGCTTAGCAGCAAACTGGACTCCAGTACTAAATAGCAAAATGTCCCTTCAGGAAACAACGGTCCCATACACTACTTCAATCTTTTCTTGTTTGAAACTGATGTGGAACCCTCCTCTGTAGGGATCGTGGGTCTGTGGAATCTGTCCAGTCAGACTTCGTTGCTGCGGTTGCGCGAGGCTAACAATTCCATAAGTCTGCTACCTTATCGGTGTTTCCATGCCCACGACAGCGGCATCCGAACACTGGTCTTCTGCCCTGCCTCCAGGTACAGCAACACTCCCGTTACATATTTATCGATAGGGGATGTGTGTAGGGGGGTCTAGTGGTCTGGGTGTTTGACTTCCAGCCAGAAGGTTGTGGGTTCAAGCCCGGGGTTGGATTACCTGCAAACATCCTTGGGCAAGATGTCTAACCCCAATTGCTCCCAATGGTTAGGTACTCCTTGCATGGCTTGCAC
>JAODUG010012969.1:0-24420 GCA_027564795.1 Aphredoderus sayanus | reverse complement strand
TCCTTCTTTTCTGTCTTTCATAAAAAGAGGTTGATTACGGAGGAGTATGGGGGTGTAGCCAAGGCCTTACTAGTAATCAACCTGTCTGCCTCCTTACTCTCTCTCTCTCACACTCACACTCACACACACACACACACACACACACACACACACAACATATGCACTGACAGATGCTAACAGTGTTTCTTTGACATGTTTTTCCACCCCTTCTTTCTCCACATTGTTCTGAGCACATAAAAGGTCAAATTCACTTCCATATGGTCATGGATCATTAGTGTGTATTTTTGCATGGATGGATGTGCATGTTGTGTGTGTCTGGCAGTGCCAATGCAAAAATGAGAGAGAAGGCTGCTTTCTGACATGAATGAGAAAGGTTGATCTACAAAATGTGGAATATGGCGCCCCCGCCTGTCAGAAGTTTAGCTTTGCCTATAATTACGCCACATATCATGTTTAATTACAATGAGTAATTAAAGAAGCTGCAAAGGCTTTGATATAACAGAGATGCCTTACTCTACCAACATGCATGATAACGTAGTGTATAATTTGAACATTTTATTAATTTTACATTTGTCGGGATATGTGATGAAAACTAGAGAAGGAAGAGGAGAAAATTGTTTTATGTTGTTTGAGTGGTTTTAGGAAATGAAAACTTAAAATGTAAATAAGCATTTGCATCCAAATGTGAATACAGCTAATTAAACTCATAGATTGATTTTTATTGTTGCAAGATGTAGCATTATTTCTGATACTGATTATTGTTCATATGAAAGCACTAATAGAGAAGGTATCCTTCACATAGGTTTCAGTCACATCAGGGCATGTGTCTCCTTATTGGCATTAAAGCTCTTCTTGCTTTGGTGAATTTCTCTAAAATCTTTCAATAGCTTATGCATCGAATATTATAAACATTTTAGGCCTATTGTAAATAATGGAACATAATCGAGTCGAGTTGCTATATCCTAACATGCTAAAACATCACCACTCACGCTGAATCTTTACCTTAGCGATGCAATTTCACCATTAGGCTGCAGATTTAAATTGTGACTTTCATTAGTAAAACGCGTCACTTCAAGTAGGCCTACAACAAAGCAGGAGGTGAGTGTTCACTGCTGGGCAGGCCTACTGTATCCATAAGCAAAATGCCTCTCTACCCGCTACTATTGTGCCCACGTTCATTTTGAGCACATGATTCAGTGACAATTAGTCGGGACAGCATCGAGGCTGAGAGAAAGATAGTTTGGATGTTGTATTCATTATAATATGAATATCCCTGACTTTCTTATGGGTGTTAAAAAAAAAACATGCACAAACGTCGACGCCAGTGGCTCAAGCGACCACTGCTGTCACGCTGTGGGCGTGGCACAAGTAGCCTATGTGACGTTATTCAGTACGTCACGCGAATATATATATTTTTGTAACCCAATGTCGCATTTCCAGCTTGTTAGTAGCTCCTGGAGACATACTTAATATATCAGTTCCAATTACAGTTTGGCGAATTACAAATCAAACTGGGTTTTGGTATAGGCTAATTTAGTTTACAAAACCTGGGCACAAACTAGGCTAAAGGAAACTAAGGTAAACCACCAGTAGAGACCACCTGAGGTAACTGGACAGTCTGAAGATCTCTGAGGCCAAAATGGCTGACCCAGATATCCGATCCTGGTGGCAGGAGGAGCTGGACATCCTGAAGGAAGAGGATATGGCCCAACAGAGAGCAGCAAATCTGGAGAGAATCCTCCAGAAAGATATAAAGGACATACGAAAGGAAACCAGCGGCCTCCAGGCCAGAACCCACCATTCCACGGAGGCAGAGGCTCAGCAGCAGCTACCTGAGGCCCACCTTGCCTGTCAGGAAGAGAGAAGCCATCTTCTTCAAGCAAACACTGACATGCAGGAGAAGCTCCAGCAAGCTCAACAGAAACTCCAGGTCAGGGAACAATGTTGGGCCAAGAGAGAAGAGCAAAGGAATTCTGAGATTATTAAGATGCGGGCAGATATCTTACACATCAACCTGGCCATGGAGGAGAGAAAGAAGAAGGCTAACCTCAGAAAAGTGGAAATGGAGGAGATCCTCCGGGTAGCAATAGAGTCATTCCAGAAGGAGACGTGGGATCTTCGGGCCAGGGCCTCTCAAGCCATGAAGGCCCAGGCTGAAGCTGAAAAGCAGCTTAATGAAGTACACCAAACCTGGCAGGAAGAGAGAGCTTACCTCCTTCGAACTCAAAATGACCTGCAGGAGCAGTTCAAAAGAGCTGAGCAGGAACTACAGCACCAGGAGCAGCTCTGGGGACAGAAGGAACATCAGTGGATTGCTGACATGTTTAAACTGCAGGAGGAGAGCGACCGCATGGAAGTCAACAGAAAGCACCTGGAGGACGAGAAATTGGGTCTTCAGAGAAAGGAAAAGGAGGCTAGCCACAGAGCAGTGGAGCTGGAGAGAACCCTCCAGCAAGCAATGGAGTCCCTCCAGATGACACACGAGGACCTCCAGGCTAGGACCTCTTATGCCACAAAGACCCAGGCTGAAGCTGAGAGTCAATTGGCTGAATCCCAAAAGGCCTGGCAGGATGAGAGAAGTTGCTATCTTCTCACTCAAAAAGACCTGCAGCAGCAGCTACAGGAAGCTCAAAGTGGGCAACGTGCCAGGGAGACGCTGTGGGTCCAGAAAGATAACCAGAGAACTTCTCACATCTTAAAGCTGCAGAAACAGATTTGCCAAATGGAGACAAACCAAAAACACATGGGGGAGGAGAATAAGGTGATGATAAAAAGGGAAAAGGAGGCTCACCACAGAGCAGTCGAGGTGGAGAGAACTCACAGGAATGACATAAATTCTCTCCAGAAGGAGACCAGGGACCTCCACACCAGGTTCTCCAAGGCCATGAAGGCCCAGGCTGACGTTGAAAGGCAGTTAGCTGAAGCACACCAGACATGGCAGGAAGAAAGAATTTGCTTCCTTCAGACTCAGAATGATCTGCAGGAGGGTCTCCAGCATGCTCGACAGGAGCTACACGAAAGGGAGAATCTCTGGGCCCAGAAAGATGACCAGAGGACTTCTGACTTTTTTAAGCTGCAGACAGAGATCTGTAACATGAAAGCTAATCAAACACCTCTGGAGGAAGAGAACATGGCTCTCTTGAGCAGGCTACAGGAGGCTCACCAAAGATCAGTGGCCGTGGAGAGAAACCTTGAGCAAACAATAAAGCTGATCCAGATCAAGACCAGGGATCTCCAGGCCAAGACCTCCAGTGCCATGAAGTACCAGGCTGAAGCTGAACGGCAACTAGCTGAAGCACATCAGGCCTGGCAGGAAGATAGAAGTCGCTTTCTTCTCTCTCAAACAGATCTACAAGAGCAGCTTCAGCAAGCTCAAAAAGAGCTCCAAGACAAGGAGCAGCTTTGGGCCCAGGCAGACAAACAATTTAGGTCTGACATATTTAAGCTGCAGACACAGATCTCCCTCTTGGAGACCATCCAAAAGCCCATTGAGGAGGAGAATAAAGTTCTCCAGGCTCACCAAAGAGCAGTGGAAGTGGAAAGAATCCGTTGGGAACAAATTGAGATCATCCAGATGGAGAACAGTGAGCTCCAGACCAAGATCTCCCATGCAATGAAGTCCCAGACTGATGCTGAGCAGCAGTTAGCTGAAGCCCAACAGGCCCGGGAGAAAGAGAAAATGTGCCTGCTTCAGACTGAAGAGCAGCTCCAGCAAGCCTGGCAGGAGCTACAGGAAAAAGAAAAACTCTGTGCTGAAATAGAGGACCAGAGGAGGTTTGATGTTGCTGAGCTGCAAGAGAAGATCTGCCAGATGGAGGAAACCACCCAAAAGCTCCTTGAGGAGGAAAATGGAGTTCTCCAGATGAAAGAAACAGAGACTAACCAAAGAGCAATGGATTTGGAGAGAAACCATCAGGATGAAATTAAGATCATGCAAATGGTGAACAGTGAGCTCCAGACCAAGCTTTCCCTTGCAATGAAAGCTCAGGTTGAGGCTGAGCAGAAGTTAGCTGAAGCACACCAGGCTCAGGAGTTAGAGAAAACTCACTTGCTTCAGACTGAAGAGCAGCTCCAGAAAACATGGCAGGATCTGCAGGACAAGGAAAAACTCTGTGCTGAACATGAGTCCCAGAGGATGTATGATGTCGCTGAGTTGCAAAAGAAGATCTCTAATATGGAGGAGACTGTCTGCAGGCCCCTAGAGGAGGAGAATATGGATCTTCTGAGAAAAGAGAAGGAGGCTCGCCACAGAGCAGTGGAAGTGGAGCAAACCCTCAAGGAAGAAATAGAGCACATCCAGACCCATGCCATGGAGGCCCAAGCTGATGCAGAGAAACATCTATTTCAAGAACAACAAGCCTGGGAGAAAGAGAAAGGGCAACTCCTTAAGAAGCTTCAGCAAGTCCTGGAGGAGTTACATGACAAGGAGCATGGGAAAATCTGCCATACAGAGCAGGCCATTCAGAATGCCTCAACCAAAAAACAGGATATCTGTCAAAATGAGGATACCATTCAGAGTCCCCCAGAGGACAATTTACATCAACAGGAGGCCCTGCTGCTTGAGGACAATGAGTCTGGGCTCTTAGCTGAACTGTTGCAGAGTGAGGAGACAAAAATGGTGTCTTCGACTGCTGACACGCAGTCCAACAGCAGCCAAAACAGCCAAAAAACAACAAAAAACAAGAAAAATCCTTTTAAAATTATGAGCATTTTCAAAAATAAGAAAAAACAGGCTAAAATGGAAGATCTTTCAAAGGAAGTAGACACTCCAGAAGAAGCCTCTGTCGGAGGAGAAGATGGTTCTCCAGCCATAGGACCTTCTGCTGAAGGACCCCAAACACCAGCTCTTGGATGAGCAGCTCCAGTTTTACGGGACCTCAGCAATGTTCTCAGTAGACAGGTGTAGTGTTTGTCCAGAACTCGTGCCATTTATGACTCCCATACACTGATTAGATTTGCGGTGTGCTCTAACTCAGGCGAAAGTGCAGTGGTCTTACAGCTGACTATCACTGGTTTGCCTGCCCTCAAAGTCATCGTTTGCCAAGGGGTCATGCTTGCTTGTCAACCAGGGTGTTGAACATGTGATTCAGGATGTTGAAGCGCGATAGTCACACCACACAGGCTGCAGTTTCTCCCAAAGGGAAGAGCACATTCATATGTTTCTGGCAGATAGAGCCATAGAGGATCCTTGAATGTTGACATTTATTCTTGGCTCATTGCCTGGGGATGTAAACGTTATGGTTTCCCCATGCAGGATTCGAACTGAAGGACTGACATGGAGGTGTAGCGCCATTGGCCTTGCCAATGAGAAACTCTCCCTAACAACTTCACAGGCAGTCTTCACAAGACTTTGAGAAATTGTAGATTAAAATCTGTTCCATAGACTTCTGTAGTCGTTCTCATCCGTCCTAGTCATTCCTATGTATATATATTTTGAAGAAATATGCAGTACGGTATACAGAATTTTTATTAAATGATTAAATTAAACATATTGCTGTATTGACAGAAATTATTTTAATACTATTTTTTAATAAGAAACAATAATAAGAGAAAGAGATATTTGAAGCCACAATAGCATTTGCAGTGACATTTATATTTCAGTTATATGAATACTTCTACACATTTCCTTGTGTGAACTATAACATTTTAAAAGTAATAAAAAATGGTTGAGCAGATTAATGAAAAAGCATGAACAACTTGAAACAAGTGATTAAGTAAAAACATGTTTTATTGAATCTGGATTATTTCTAACATGGTATAGGTTAAAGTATATTGTATTCAGTGTATTCTAACATTGAATATTGTTATGTAATGTACTGTACAACATAACAACATACTACAGTAATTTATTATAGAACTGTGGTATAATCACTTGTCTTTAGGGTTACCTCAGTAGAAACAGTATTTTCATAATATTTAACAGAACAAAGTAAAGCTGATGCAGGACTTCATCTATATTTTTGCCCATTGAGCAAATACAGATAATTTCCTCATTTGCATTAGCGATAACATTAATAATTTGAAAGCAGTCTCCTCAAACGCTCTTCTTCAGGGGCTATAGGAATTACATCCACGGGGAATGCAAAAGTTCGCCAAGTACCCTGGGTGTGCAAAGTTTTGCATTTGTATTCATACACATTGTACACTATACTGTACATATTATATACCTTTTATGGAATTTTGACATAACCATGAAGCTTGTTTTTCTAATGGTTTGCAGGGGTTCCTGAAAGAGCGGGGTTGAAGAACACAAGTGCAGCTGGTGGAATCTGTATCCGGAGAAAGAAGAGAGGTCTGTGTGCTGGGGTCTGGTACTGTATATGTAAATATGGAGGAGAAGCAGGTTGGATGGATAGAACGAGGTGCCTCCAGTGGTTTTCTTTCACCGGTCTACAGTCTCTATAGTCAGAGACCACAGCAGCCTCTGCTGAGGAGGGTCTTGGCATTTAGTGAGCCAGGAGGTCCTGCCACAGAATAGTGCTCACAAGGAAGAAGTGCTGCTGGTGGCTCATGAGTTGCAAATATGTGGTGGTAGTGATATTTATATTGGCTTAACGATTGTTTTTATCCTTTTAAATATAAGCAAAATCATGAATACATCCTGACCATTCTGGATATAGCCACTGTACACACTATCTAGAGGCAATTCTGCTGTACATTATCAGAGTCAACAGAACAATCTGCCTCTCAGACATAGTGGCCACTGACATGTTCTTTGGCTTTTTCATTGCAGACATGCACAACATTAACCTTTACAGTGAATGCCAATGGCTTAGCTATGTGTTGTCATGTGTCAGCATCAGGCGTTAATATAACCTATATTATAACCGTGTCGAGGTCAAATACACAAACGAAAAGAAATACAAACATTTCTTATTTATGTATTAGAGAATAAACTCCACAGTTTAGACAGTGCGCAGCAGTGATGGTGGAATCCAGTCAAGACAAACAAGGAGTCCCCACTGTTTTCATCGCTATCAGCCTGATTGATCATGGCCTTTAGAGGGAAGCAGACTAAAGGGGGTTGACAGTCCCCATAGACATGATGATGTACGAACGTCTTATTTCAGTACATTTTCATTTGCAATAGAGTAAACTGAATAAATAATCAAACATATCTCAGACCAAATGTGTTTTAACATAAAAAAGCAGTTTTTGAGATCAATTATCACATTTATAATACATCTATAATAATAATGATGTGACGATGTGTTTGAAAGTCAACTCCACATTATGAATGTATAAATAGTATATGTAAACTAGTTATTTGAAATGGAAATCAAAATTTGTAGGCAGCTCATTCCACCACTGTGAAAGGTCGAGACAGAGCTGAATGACATTTGCCTGATGGTGGTGCCAGCAAACCACCTGTAATTGTAGATATATTGGTGGTTTCCCAAGGAAGATGTTTATTATTCACTATGTGTAATTTACTGTATGTGGTCTCTGTTGACTTGACCGCTGCATTTTTCTGTTTGAATCACATCCTCTATTTGAATTCAGACATCACAAGACATTGCATTGGTTTGAAAGAATTAAACTCTGTTTACCTCTCCACCCACAATTATGACAAATTGTCTCATAGATGTCCTCAGATGTTCTCTAAGTATTCTGGTCTGGTCCCACAAGACTTCTTAATCCTTATGGCTATCATTCATAACATTCTATATATTCAGAATGTAATTTATGATCCAAATTATATCTTAACCCGCCTGTCGCCCTGGAGTGACAATGACCCGCAAAAGGCAGCCTTGTGGTTCAACCCTAGGACAACATTATTAACAATACATTAATAATACATTATTAACCTAACTATTTTGACCTAAGGACAACTGGAGGATTAACATGCAATAATAACCTGCAAAAGACCTCTTCTCTAACCTAACCCTAACCCTAGGGCAACAGAAGGGTTAACATGTATTTTACAAGATTGGCATATTTGTAATAGTTTGTATGCATTTGCAGTAATGAACTATAAATTAAATACTGTTACTGTTATTACTGTTAAAAAACAGAACGAAAAAACAGTAAATTGCTGGCAACCTGGCTGACATTAAGTCCTTTCTAATAAAGTTATTCAGTGGTTGTGAGAATGAATGGTTAGTAAATGATGGTACAGCGAACCTCACACCCATCCTTCCACACTTTTTCAGTTCTTCTTTTTGAGTTAAGAGAGAGAGAGAGAGAGAGAGAGAGAGAGAGAGAGAGAGAGAGAGAGAGAGGTCAGGGGGCAACGTTCCAAATCAAATCATTTCATTTATCTTTGACTTTTGCACAACTCAAAATAGTCTTACAGACTTTTGTGAACATGTCTCTGTTCCTTCTCCACCCTGTAATTATGAAGTGATAAATATTAATAAATTTTTCTCTGGCATGAAAGCAAATCAGTTTCTTTTCAACATGAACACTGGTGCGCTGGTGTGAATGTGTGTGTGCGCTCACTCGCAGTTGCACAATGGCATTAGTTAGTCTCTGTGCCATATAATTTAGTATCAGTTTCTTTAGGATACAGTAAGCATACTGTGTGTGTGTGCGTGCGTGCGAGACAAATCAGAAAAATGACTCTATGAAGTGGAATATGCCCCCCGCCAGAAATGCTACTATTGTTATGATACAGAGATTACTATTTACTTATGGCTATCAAAGTGTTAGATAATGTAGAGTGGATTGTAACATAATTTGGAATCCATATCGGCAATGAAAGTGGATTGTGACATAATTTGGAATCCATATCGGCAATGAAAGTGGATTGTGATGCCTTACATGGTCACATTTGTGTTTCTATGTTTTTTCAGATAGGGCCCTGCAAGTAGCCAACATTATACAGTAGGCCTACGTATGCTTTGAGGAATCTGAGAACGCCCCTGACCTTTTCTCTAGCAGTATTGTAAGAAATACTGATACATTTACAAATACATACTCAGTATTAAATCATTACCCATGTTTTATCTAAATGTGTGAACGACGAGATATGCGGTCATAAATATTCTAGGTTGCATGTTGTGTTCTATAGCCTACTCTTTACCCTCTCTGAGGATGCAAGCCTACTCTTTTTATTACTTGTCTGTGCAGTGTCATAGGGATCCCTATACTGATACCCTATAGTGACACCCTATCTGTATAGTGATACCTATGAGGAAATGAACCACTTCAGGAAGAAGATTGAAGAGAAGAGCAATCAACTTCCTAATGGAGTAAGCCATGAAGGTCCAGGCTGAAGGTGAGAATCAGTGACCTGATGCTCATTGGAAGAAAGGGAAGAGAGATGTTCCTCAAAATGAACTGCATGGTTTTATCTGGCAATGTCAACAGGAACTGTATTGCAAGGCGAAGCTTTGGTCTTAGAAACATGACATCGTTTGACACATTTAGGCAGATCTTGGGGTAGCAGCAGCTCTAGCAAGCTAAGCTACAGGACAGAGAGCTGCTTTGGGCCCAAAGAGATGCAGAGGAGGTGTGATGTCTGAGCTTCTGCAGAAGATAATCCAAAATGGAGGTGAAGCTCCCAGTGAGAGAGAACAGGCTTCTCCTGAGATGGTAAAAGTCCACACATCTCCACACAAAACAGGAAGTGGAGAAAAAGACATGGTTTCTCCAGATGGAAACTTGTTGTCTATATACTAACCTTTTATTAGAGAAATATTAATCATATAAAATGTACTAATATTATATAATATATTAGTCAAAGGCCAGTGTGATGAACAAGCATTGTTTGAAACTAGTGTTTCGAACAGGACTGGTGTCTTTCACTCAAGAGAGGTCAGTTCCAGAAGGCAACTGCATGACATTCTTTGTTCACAACTTAAAAACTTTTGTCAACATTTTAAACTGAATCAATCACCAAATAGATGTTGTTGTTTTTTTTAAGAAAATGCTTTTGGGTTTAGTGATGTAACAATGTGTTAAGTTATCAGAATATAAGTTTACCAGGTTGTCAATCATAGTCATTTTTCAAATAAAATCAAAAGTGGAAAAATATATTCTACCTTAGGCTAACATTTATCTATTGTGTCTCATATTAAATGCTGTAATTTTATAATGTTATAAAATGTTTGTAATCTTATGTAATGGTTTACTGTAAGATGTCTTTGAGTATCTTAAAGCTGTCCTGTCTATTTTATTATTTACAAGTGATCATATATGTCAAATGCAATGCACTTGAGAAAATAAAATACAATAGTTTTAAGAAATTTAAAGAAATATTACTATCAATCTTGTTTTTTTAATTATAGTTTAAAATACATATGTGAATTATGAATGAATATTGGAAATAAAGTAAATCTATATTAAATGTGTCAATCTATATTAAAATACTGATACCATAATATTATCAGTAAGAGATGTTACATTACAAATTGTACACCATATTACTGAGTAGTCGATCAACTTGAATGATCAGGCAGGCCATTCTACAAGAGAAAAATGTGGATGGGTGCTCCACCCATCCACATTTTGGTGTACAATTTGTAATGTAACATCTCTTACTGATAATATTATGGTAACATCCATGTACTGACTTACTGGCTGGCTAATGTTGTGAGAGAGGTTTTTTTTTGTGTATAATGACATGAGGATATGTAACAGGGCCATGAACCGGACTCGTTCCGACCGGGACTCGAACCCGGTTCTCCCGCGTAGAGGACGCTCCTACAAGACACACTAGCCAATGAGGCCTAGCATGTGTCGACTGAGCGTCCTATGAGGTCCCCTTTGTCCTACCTTCTCTATCGAATGATTAATTTACACATTCAATTACTGATGTTAGCTGTGGCCCGCTCCTTCTTTGTCTGCCGTAAAATGAGGTTGATTACGAAGGAATCTGGCCTTACTAGTAAACAGTCTGTCTGCCTCCTTACTCTTGTACACACGCACGCACCCTCCCCCTCCTTTCAGAAATGCCATCATTTGACCATATAGAGTTCTATGCATTTGACAGACAGTGTGTTTTGGTTTTTTCATCTAACTCCCCCTCATTGCTCTGAGCAGTATTTTATCTCTTCTCTCTGGTATCATCACTAATTCAGTAGGAAAAATGGAACGTACAGTCTTGACTTTAAATACATTGTCATTGTCATTATAAAGACAAATTGCTTGGTCAAATTCACACGCAATACAAAATCTACGACTTTATCAACGTCACGTGTTCAACAACACCGGAAGTGCTTGCATAGTGTTCTATGGTTAAAAGCCATTTAATGCGAGCTAGCAACGTTAGCTGTCAGCTGTGTTCTATTATTGTGCAGGGATGGAGGTGACACGGAAAAGTGAGTAACTATCAAGTGCACACGCTTTATAAGGACAAAAAAACTAACAAAAAACATAAAATAGGTTCACTAGGTTTCGTCTATGTCTTTGCGTTACTGTACAGTTATGTGACCGTTACAGTATGTTCTCTACAGTAGCTAACTGGGCTGCTAATGTTTGGTGGCGAGCATGTGTGACTCATTGTGCAGCTAATTCACATTTTATATTTACAGATTTTAAAAATAGTTTAAGCTCGGTATACAGCGCGATACAGGAGGCGGACTTTCTTGCCATCGATGGAGAATTTTCAGGTACAGTACTGTAACTATTGCTGTGAAGCGGTACTAACTAGTACTGTAGGAGGTGATCAGTGGCACCGTACAGTACCGGCAATGTAAGATGAAATAAAATAAATGTGTACAGGTATAAGTGATGGTCCAAACGTCAGTGCGCTAACAAATGGGCTGGATACTCCGGAGGAGCGATACGCGAAGCTTAAAAAGGTTTGTGGTTATCTGACCGCATCAAGTTTAGCACACGTGTCTGCCTACTGTACAGTACTGTATGGTCGCCCGTGGCATTAAAGCTCTTTCTCTCTTCCTCCCAGCATTCCATGGAATTTCTGTTATTTCAGTTTGGGCTATGTACATTCAAGTATGATCAGACCAATTCGAAGTGAGTGGTAAACCCGTGTTTGTGTGTTGCTGTTAGTTTTGTTTTGGCAATTCGTTTGTTTATAATGCATTTGTAAAAATATGTACGAATTTTACAGATTAAAATATTATAAGTGTCTATTTATGTTCAGAACAACAAATGTATTCTGTTATTCTCTTTGATCTTTCCTGTGCAGGTACATCATGAAGTCTTTTAATTTTTATATATTCCCGAAACCATTTAACCGGACATCCCCTGACATAAAATTCATCTGTCAAGTAAGTCAATTCTAGTGCCATGTCCTTGTTGCCTTTTGCACCCAAATGACTTATCTTGATGCAATGTACGCTGATGGGCAATATTGCCAAAACCTTCCATCATTGTATTAATGATCTCAGACCTCCAGGAACTTGGACCACTCTCTAGTAAACAAGCAAATCGACCACAGCGGAATGAATAGGACTTCTCACAATGCACACGTAGCTGGTCACCATGCTGCTCTTTCTGTCTTTTGCCATGCCAAAGTCGTGAAGTGGGTTGTATGAACTTTGGCACTTGGGAGATATTGTACTGTCTTTTCCATAGAACTAGACAAGAATAACAAGAATAATTTGGTAGCCTACGATCACAAACAAGTGGTTGGGTCAACCTACTGTTATGTGGTGTAGGTGCAATGGGCCCGACGTAATAAGGCATTGCATTTAGGCTATGTTTTGTATATATATATCTATCCTATCTTTCTAAATGTCATTTGTGTTAGGAGTATTATTATCTGTATAAAATGTACTATAGCCTGTTAGCGCCTACCTTTAGCACACACAGAAAATGGCTTTGTTTTAAACTTCCTGCTGTCCTAAGGTTTTCAGCAGTCTACCAGCAGAGGGAGCTGACCGCAGAATGTCATATGTCCCTGTTGTGGTTGCCGCCCGCTACTGGCGAGTGCACCAGGTCATTTTGACTCATAGGACAGCTGGAGGGTTAAGCTACTTGAGCGCCAGTACTATCGGTTAGGGGTGATTTGTGCACATCATGTTAAGGCTTTAACCCACACATTATAACCTGGACACTTTATTAAATGGCTTATGTGTAAATATCTCCAAATAGAAGCATGCTGGTAACCTGTATAGACATCCTTTCAACCCCATGGCATCTAATTTTAGGAGTTATCTGCTCTTGGCACTCCCTTGCAGGTAATCAGCATAATCATGACATGTTAGAGACAAGGCCAGTGGGGGAAATATTTCCCACAGTGAGCACAGTACAGCTGTGCATGCATTCAATACGCCGTTCTGAGAATGTTTTCACCCCGCTGTGGTAGATGTGCGCTTTAACAGGGAGAGTGGTCTAAGTGCCTGCATGCCATCCTTGGTAAAATATGTAAATTTCTATAATTAATGCTTGTTGTGACCACATACTGTAATTTCAGAGCTCCAGCATTGACTTTCTAGCCAGTCAGGGGTTTGACTTCAATAAAGTGTTCCGGCATGGTAAGAATCTGTCTTATTGTAGGTGTTTTTAATTTATTTTTTGATCGTGCATGTTAGTCTACCAGGCATGGGCAAATTTGTTGTTTGTGACTTTCTTTTCTTACTGCCATGGGCCAAATAGGAAATCTGCACTTTTACATGGCTCGCCATCTTACTGATGTTCAGGTCCAACTCTTTGGAGACTGTGTACACCTGTTGCACTGTACCTGCACAGCTCAGCAAGTTGTTGGCTTGCTTGTTAGTTTGGTTAGCTCAAAATTGATAACCTATGTTTTAATACTAAACATATTACCAGCTAACATAACATGGTTAACTTTTATACATCAACCCCTCTGCCTCTCCTCTTTTGCTGTCCATATTGTCTTTCAAACTATAATGGATAATTTATCATGTGAACAGAATTATGGGATGTGTATTGCTAGTGAAACCATCCTGACTTTAGTGTGAGAATCAGTCTTAATCTGGACAGGCTTGAAATCTTCGTGGTTGGTTCAGTCAGAGCCATAGTGGCTCTGACCAATTGGCGTCGTGCTGGCAGCTATACAGGTGTAGTTTAGGTGTAAAGTTAAACGAGTGCTAGACAGTCTCCGTCAGTTTATCCAGTCACTGTTGCAATGGATGGCTTTCCAGATGTTGTGTGTAACAAATTATCTGGCATGCCAGGTTGGCATACTGCAGGATGCCATCCAAGTCTGTGTAGACTCTTGTTTGGCTTTGACCCTGGTTCCCTTACTATTGTAGGGATCCCTTACCTCAACCAGGAGGAAGAGGCCCACTTGAGAGAGCAGACGGAAGAGAGGAGGAGCCAACATGCTAATGGAGCAGGCACTCCATCCTACATTTCCCCGTCATCCAAAGGCCCTGTGAACATACCTGAAGAGCATAAGGAGTTTATCAACAGGATGGTGTAAGTGTGATTCTGCTTTGCGCTTTTCTTAAATTTATTTTTATTTTTTTTGTGCTGGCAGCACCCACGATCTCATTTCTAGACCACTTCTCAAACTCTTGTTGTTACTCGGTTACCATAACTGTCTTCACGTATGCATTACTCTGTTGCGAACATCAGCAATAGTAGGATAGTCTGTGATTACCTAGTTAACTTTAGAAAGGTCCCGGTACTGTTCCATCAATGGAGAAACTCTGCATGCTGAGGTCGTTCAGCACTATAAATGTTAAACATCATAGGATGTGTAAAGAAAATACTGTAGCCGCTACCAGCACTAAATGCACTTGGTGGGAACAGGCCTCATCATACAATCATACAAAGTGTAGTACACAATGGTGGGTCAAATGTGAAACCTTAAGAGCTTGTGATGTATTTAACTACTACCAGTGTAGAGCAAGATTCTGGACTTGTGGTCTTCTGAAATGTACACCTCACCCCCTTCTTTCCCCACTTCAGAGAGAAAGTGGATTCTTTGTTCTCAAACTCTGAGAAGACTGTTGACTTGGAGCCATGTACTGGGTAAGTAGACAAATATTTTATATCACACATTTTAGGCTTGACCTACATGTGGTACGATTTACATTAATGTCATACCTCCACAGGTTCCAGAGGAAGCTTATTTACCAGACAATCAACTGGAAGTAAGTAATAGTTGATTACTGCCTCTACATATACATTTCAGTGTTCCATAGAACAGTTGATATACATGCTGCTCCTGCAGGTTTCCCAAGGGGCTGCATGTAGAAACAATTGAGACAGAAAAAGTAAGAGCTCATTTAACTCTTAATGTTCTCCTTTTATAATCAACCCCTTTACACAAGCATGCGCACATACACAGGCAATAATATTTTATCCTTTTTTTTTTTTTTTTTTTTTTTAAACTGCTTGTTGCAATGCATTTGTGACCAGACTAAAAGTATCTGTGTATATACAAAGATAACCTGTTCTACTCTCCTCCACAGAAGGAGCGATATATCCAGATCAGCAAAGTTGATGAAGAGGAGAGAAAGAGGATGGAACAGCAGAAACTTGAGAAGGAGCAGGCAAGTCTCAATCTCAGTCTATGATAACCTTTTATCATATTGTCTCATGGGTAAGAGTGCTTTACAAGGCTTCTCATATGCATTTGATTGTTTCTGCCATAGGAGGAGCTCAATGATGCAGTGGGATTCTCGCGTGTCATCCACGCAATTTCTAAATCTGTAAGTAGGATGCACTATTTTCATTGGCAGTGAGAACCTATAATAAATGTAGGCTTGGTCATTGTTTTAACAAGTTACACTAAGATGGCGGTGGTAACAGCAGCTCTTCATCTTTAAACGTTGACAATGTGAGTTGTGTCTCTGTGATACACAGGGTAAGCTTGTGGTTGGCCACAACATGCTGTTGGATGTTATGCATACCATTCACCAGTTCTACTGCCCTCTGCCAGAGGTAAGGGCAGTCTCACTGCTCCTCTTAACTACACTTTGAAACCTGCATTTCAGTTTTCTTCGTTCTGACCATTTTTCCTATAATTTCTCCATAGGATCTTCAAGACTTCAAAGAGGTTACCATGTGTGTCTTCCCAAGGTAATGTCTCTGTCCAGTGCGTGGGTAATAAGATGCTTGAATTTAGCAAACAGAACTAATTGAACTGAAGGTCTGGCTTACTCAGATAACACATTTTTTTTTAGGGGTTGATGATCCATAAACAACTCTTCCTCATGTTAAATAGTTTTTCATATCAGCATCATTGAGTTCAGTGAACTCGGTAGGCAATAGATGCCTACTGAACACAGGTGATGATTCATCTAATTTTGTTTTTTAATGTTTTTATATTCTCCTCAGGTTGTTGGATACCAAGCTAATGGCCTCAACTCAGCCTTTTAAAGTAATCTCACAAGACTATCCCAGTGGGAGGGGAAGAAATAAATCTGTACATGATTCAACAATATAAATGTTGACAAATAATAAATGTTGATGAAAATTACTATATCCTAGGAGCTGATTTCAAACACCTCTCTGGCAGAACTGGAGAAACAGTTGAAAGAGTCCCCCTTCAAGTCACCTGAAGTTGGTAGGAGAGCTGTAGTAAAGGCCTGCTTCCCTTATCCCAACTAGGTCGACTCCCTCTCAAGTCCTCTCTCTCTCTCGTCTCTCTCCTCAGAGACAGCCGAAGGCTTTCCTAGTTATGACACGGCCCAGGAACAGCTTCATGAGGCAGGTTATGACGCCTACATCACAGGCCTCTGTTTCATCTCTATGGCCAACTACCTGGGTAATGCACACTTGATATTGATGTGAATGGAGCACAGTATTCCTTCTCTTACATGGATTGTTAATGTTGTCTTTTTTCTTGCAGGCTCCTTCTTAACCCCGTCAAAAGCCCACATCTCTGCCCGCTCTAAGCTAATTGAGCCCTTCTTTAACAAGTGAGAAATTGGTTTCCATTGGCGTTGCAGCTCTCTTAACTTATCAGAACATTTAACATTGTTTGTCTCTCTTCCAGGCTCTTCCTGATGAGGATAATAGACATTCCCTACCTCAACATCACTGGACCAGATTGTGAGTGACAAACCAAACGAGTCATTTTGGGTTTATGATGATTTAAAATGTTGCCAATTTTTAACACGTTACCACCTGCTCCTTCTTTCCATTCTGTTCTCCCATCCCCAGTGCAACCTAAGAGGGACCATGTTCTGTATGTCACATTCCCAAAGGAGTGGAAGACCAGTGACCTCTACCAGCTCTTCAGTGCCTTCGGTAAAATGCAACCACACCGGGTCAAGTTCTTTTGTGTATGTGTGACCCAGCTCACTCCCTGCACTTTTCTTTTTTTACCTAGGCAATATCCAGGTGTCGTGGATAGACGATGTGTCGGCCTTTGTCTCTCTCAGTCAGACTGACCAGGTTCAGATAGGTGAGCACTCTCATAGCTGTACACCCCCTTCCCCTGGACTGAAGTGCCTCTTCAGGTCGCCCATGATGTGCATTCAACCTGGTAAAACTGGTGAACGTCCCTGCGAACACGTTCAGTTTTCTGTTTGCAAAGTGTAAACAGTGAGCGTTTGAGAACACACTCGCACGGTCTGAGGAGGTACTTAGCGAACATGCGTGAACGCTAAACTAAGGGTCACAGTTAATAAAGTAGCGGATTTAGAATGTTTACGCTCGACGTTCAACGCAAACACGTTTGCCTGCCTGAACACGCCCCTGACCTCCTCCGCTCCCCTACAGCCATGAACACCAGCCGCTACGCGGAGAGCTACCGGATCCAGACGTATGCAGAGTACCTCAAGGGCAAGCAGAAGGAGAAGCAGGGGCAGACGGGAGCTAACTCCTGGGGAGACGATGGCTGGGTGAAGCCTCACTACATTGCCCCTGGAACTGCTGGGTATGGTTACAGCAGGTAAACGCTCACATAGCCACCTCCCTCGTGTACCGCCGTGGTAGTTGGCACCCCATATGATGCAAATGTGAGCATATGCATTTAGATTAGTTGGTGCAGGGGAAAACCTAAAATGTAAACATTTGCTGAAATGATTTCAGAAATTAACCTTGAGCTTATTATTTTTTATTTTTTTTAAACCTTCAACACTGACATCTTCGGCAATCCCGTAAAATTTTTATTTTACTTGAATGGTATAATTTGTTTTATCAGCTGCCCAGGCTTAAGCAACCGAAACCAGTTTTATTGAAGCTTATTTCATGTACATGTCATCTGCACGCCTGCCGACTCGCTGAGTCTTAACTTGTAATTACTCTTTAACAAGTCAATTGTATTCACATTCTCATATGGGACGCCAACTTCAGAGGTCCCTGGAATGCTGACACACAAGCCTAAACTTGGATTAATGTGTGGCTGCCGTCCTCTAGGACGCTGGGGAAGCGTAGCATGAGTCCCATTCAAGCAGACCAGAGTGAGGCTGTGATCACAGACGGCTGGAATCAGCACACAGAAAGCACAGGCAGCAAGAAGATAAAAACTGCGGCGTATGACGACCACTTCCCAGATGCCTGTGCACAGTATGCTGGTGTTGTTGACAGCAAGACCTCAGAAGGATGGCTAAAGACGCAGTACGTGGGTTGCATGCAGTCGGGCTTGACGCTTTTACATATTCTATAAAAGATGTATACACTGTATTTGATGTTTTGAGTGATGCGTCTCTAAACTGGCCACTGTGTCCTGCAGATGCCCACCAGATCAAACTGGATTAAGTCCAATTGAAGAGGAGTCTGCTGAGGGATCAAATGCAGCTACTGCAGAGGTAGCTGTTGCCTGGCAACAGGCTCCTACTGGGCATGGAAAGAAAAGTCGAAAGAACAAGAAAAGGAAGACTGATGGTTTGTTTTTATCAATCCTTCATCTAATTATTGCAGTCTCAAGGATCACGGTTTACCTGTGTTTCAAGTTAGGTGGTGTGGATGTCAATTATCTGTATAGGCTTAACCCTCTTGCTGTCCTGTCTCGAAATGACCCAGTGCAACTTTTAATGCCAGCAGAGGGTGCCAACCACAACACGCTGGTAGGGCGTTTGAAACCCAAGGACAGCAGGAGGGTTTAAAAACTAACTTCATGAGTTCAACGTCTGCTCATTATCTACAGGGGAGGAATCTACAACCGCCCTGTTTGATGTTCCTGATGTTTGGTAGCAACAACTAACGAGTGGAGAGGACGACAACACTATAAGGGCCCTGTCCCATAGTGGGCATGTTGTTCTCTCGTTCTTCCCTAGCACTTGGAGCCCTCTCTGAGCTCGTACATCAATGGTGTTGGGGCATGCCCTAATATACCTCAGTTCGTTTGACAACTGCGGAGGCTGTATCCACCGTTGCCAGCCAGTGTGTTTTGACTTGGCTGAATTTGTAAACACAAGCCATAATCGCATTTTCTTAGTTTGTAACAGAAGAGCAGGGATCTCTTCAAAGTAAACATGCACTAAGAGTCTATAAAAAAATAAATTGTCTTATGAAGACTGGAATCAGCTACGCTGTGTTTAGAACCATAACCAACCAGTTTTAACAACCGTCACCTCCTGCGTCTTATCTTCTGTTTTGGTATGAGAGGTGAGCATGTAGTGGAGTTTTCTCTAGTCTGTTAATTTCAGAACTTTGTAGTTAAAATTCCCCTTGTCTGGTTCTGTAGTTTACGTTTGTCAGGGGTGTTTTGTTTTGTTTTTTAAAGCAGTAAACTTATTTCCTTCACCTCCCCAATTTTTAAATGTGAGTTCTGTCAACTACTGTTTTAAGTCTGTAAGCTGATCAATGATAATGTATTTATTATTGTTGGCATTTTGACTGTTTTGTAAAAATGGGGTTTTGTTCCCCTTTCGCTTAATGTTCCGAACTCCCAACTGTGTCAAAGTGTAAACGTGAAGAATGTGTACATTTTTGTATAAGAAAACTTAAATTGTAATTTCCTTTTTAACAGAGGAAAAAAAATTAAAGAATGTTTCTTAGTATTCCTTGTCACTTTTTAAAAAATTAGACTAAATACAATGTGATGTGGAAACTGAAAAAGAGCAAAATGTAATCTTTAATTAAATGTAGATGCATTGTCTAGTTACTCTGCCTCTCTACCTGATGGAAACTTATTTGGCCAGTGAATATTAGGAAACAAATTAAACTAATTTCCTACATTGCTTTAGATGAAGCCAAATATTACATAAAACAGTTTAAGGTTTATACCTTTTCTTTTCCAGTGAATCAAACAAACCCCTTCCACTGCTAATTTCTTGGTATATGGTGTATACTGTATCATTCTAAATTCCTCTTAATAAGCAGTTTTCACACCAAACCTATTCACCATTAGTCAAATATTCTTTCAGATTGCACATTTTGTACTGTTATAAATGTGTTGATGTACACACTAAATATTAAAATGTCTGTACAACAGTAGAGGTTAGGGATATCGACCCCTACACCTAGCACACATTCAATATAAAATTGCATAAACAGATCAATATCAAACCATTTTCTTTCAGTTCAAATATGGCATAGCTAATGCATTAGAAAAGTTGTAATGCATTAACATTCACAGACATAATTCCTGTGAATGTAAACCAGCATATTAATGTGCTGAGCTAGTCTGAAGGTTTGTGTGATTCCTAGTAGATGGTGATTTCACAAGGGCCCATTCTTGACCTCTACGAAGCACATGCCAGGATGGTAGCTCGTGGAGCTGGAGGACAGACAGGGCATTTAAAATACATTTCACACAATACACACTGATCCAGATTGATCCAGTCTTCTCACCTTATTTGACCCGGCATCACTACCACAGACAGAGTGTTATCAGGAAGGGACTTGAAAAGTTTCCCAAGGCGAGAGTCTAATTTCCTTATGATGTGGTCCATTTCCCGGTCCTACACAATACATAGTCAATGTTGTAATGTGTGTCTGTCTTACAGACATTCACAATGTAATTTAAGAACATAACATAGACACAAGAAGACCTGAAAAACGCTATCTAAAAACACCACTATTTTCAAATATAAATCAGAATAGGCTAAATCACTTTCAATTCCAAAAAAACTAAATCAACCAATATTAAAGTATGCATTATAAAAAAGGTGCATGATAACGATTATTTTATAATATAATAATGTGAAAAATCACTTTCTCACCTGATAGTTGGCGTATGTGAGGTTCAATCCATCCTCCTTTATAGCCTCTTCAGAAGTCCAAGGAGTTGCAGTAACCCATGAACACATGTGAGATGGAGTCAGTGATGGACAGATGAGGTAGTTCTGCTTCCAGAGTTCCCCAGAGGACCTGAGAGTGGTTTGTACATCCTCTGAACTCTGAAATTCTGTCTCACACACACGCACATACAGGTTTGAGCGAAAGACATATTGTACAATTGTAAAATACACACATTCTTACTGAGACCTCATGATAATACTCACTTATGCGTGCATGTCTTGCACGTTTCTCACAGGGCTTTGCCAGTAGGTCAATTTCATCCACCTTACCAAAGCAACCAAATGTCTCTCTGAGCTCCTCCTCGGACAGTCTGGCAGCAGTGAAGGTATGGGGCTGCTTTGCTGCATTTACATCCACACTGACGACAGCACATGGCTCTGAATAGTCATTACAAGCTGCAGACCCACTTACAGTAGCTTCATGTGAGCAGCTAGTCCTATTCAATGTTGTGGCATCTAAACATCTCGAATGTTTTAAATGCCCATTAACATTTGGAGAGACATGCACGTGGTTGGCATGAGGTTTCAGCCGAACAGCATAGAGGTGGCTAACATTTAGATGGTCCTTCGCCAGCGCATCCAACATCAGATCCATGTCCAACACTGAAGCGTGACAAGGCCTCTGGACCTTATACAACACAGATAGATAGTTACAACACAAAAATACAATGCATATATACTGTATACACACACACATATCTTTATAACAGTTACGGAAATCGGAGTAGAGAGTAGCGTATACCTTGATGTGCTGCCCGTGCACATGGAGACCATTTAGTGTCTTCAAAGCCAGCTCAGCCCCTTCCAGTAGCACAAACTCTATCTCAGCATGAACCTGGAGAACAACAGTACAAGTTGACCACAGCATGTTGAGGTAAAGGAAATGTATTATTTTCTTACATGGTATAACTAAGTGATTATCAAATATTTTGGCTCAAGTACTCCCCTTTACTGGACTACATCCAGCAAAACCTAAATATAGAATTTAATTATATAAAAGGATTATTGAATGTCATTGGCTCTCTCAAACCTGCAAAACAACATGATATAATATGCAATAAACAATTGCACTGTATTTTATGGGTCCAAGAGAAGATGTATCCGAATTCCATTGCCTTAACTGTCTATTTGTGGGAAATGATCCTGTAGTGAAATGAGGGTGGGGCTTACCCTGTACATTGAGTTCAGCATCCTGATCTTCCCAACAGCTCCACAGCAGCCAAACAGCCTTGTGACATCTCTCTCAGAAAACCCTGGTGGAAACGGCCCCGCAAGCACTACACACATATTTCTCAGGTGTGCATACGCCTGCAGTACCGCACACAATGGAGAGTTAGTACTGTCTATAAGACGCAATACCAAGAGACACCTCCGGCACTCCTCACACAGGAAGTAGGAGGACTCACTCTCTGGCAGTGGTGCTCCTGATGTTGGCAAGAGGTCTTCAGGTAGTCTGAGAAGGAAGAGAACTGGAGCACGGAGACGGAAGGGCACTTCCTTCTCTGTGGGTGAAGGGTGTCTCTCCTGTAAGAAGCCAGCACCTAAAGGATGAGATTAAGAGATGGGGGAAATTTTAAGATAGCAATAAGGGGACTAAAAGGTGCAGCAGAGAACACAATAGTGAGGAAACAAAGAATGGAATTAAGCGGGCATGTGTCCATTTTTAATACTTTGTATCAAAGATCTTAATAAATAGACATCCTGATGGATCTTATCAGTGTAATTAAGAAACCTACTGTAACACTCACCTCTCTGTCTGAGCTGAGCCACTTCTGATTGGACAGTTCAAGGGTGATGTCATTACGCTTGCCAATGTAGACTACAGACTGACCAGCTTTCTGTAGAAGATCAGCAAACCTGAGTATGACAGAGATACGCTTGTACAGTAAATGTAAAAATACAGTAACTCAGACTAACACGTTCTCATTTTTCGAATATTTGCTCAGACGGTGTTTCCTTACCTATCTACAGTATACGATTTTAGTTAAGTTAAATGTCCAATAAGCAATTCACCCTGAAATTGCAGTTCTTGGACTGTAAACATTCTCCTTCTCACATATTAAATATGAAATGAAAGTTGATATACAGTGTGTGTGTAAATATATAGTTATATTTTGGTTTATACTGTAACATGTTGGTGTAACTAATGTAGTTACAGCATTCTACACCTGGTACTGTACCTGGTACTATCTGTAGATCTTGGAACAAAAACAGTAGACATAGACTTGAGTGGAATTTGACCCCACAGCTCCATGAAGTGATTCTCCACAACCTGACAATGAACACACATACATTTTTCATTTTTTCAGACATACATTTGACTGTTTGTTCGTTCGTTGGTTGGAGAATGGGTTACCTGTTGTGGTCCTTTTTCAATGAAGTACTGTGCTAGCTCCAGAGCTGCTGTTGCATCCTCTGTAGGGTTATGACCCTCCTTTGACTGAGTCTGAATTTCCTTCCTGGAAGAGAGGTCAAAATGTAAATGGCCTGCATAGAGCTTTTCTAGCCTACCGGCCACTCAAAGCAATGTACATTAATGCCTCACATTCACCCTTCACACACACATTCATACACTGATGGCAGTGCAAGCCATGCAAGGAGCACCTAACCACTGGGAGCAATTGGGGTTAGACATCTTGCCCAAGGACATTTGCAGGTAATCCAGCAACTCTGGGGCTTGAACCCACAAACTTCCGGCTGGGAGTCAAAACACCCAGACCACTATCCAAAGACTATTTCTTAACCAGTTTTCCTTCTCAGCATAAGATGACTGAGAGAGTGAAGGATAGAGAACAAGAACTTACTTCAACACAGCCTTGGCCAGGACTTTGAGTCTATATTTATTCCCCAACTCTCTTCTGTAGAGGAGTGATGTATCAATCACGTGAGGATGGATCATCTAGACAACAAAAACACAAAATCAAAACCCGTTCAGACAAACATACAACCGACTCATTTGGATATTCAATTAGGTCCTGTACAAAGTCAGACTAAAATATCATTATTATATGTATTATAACACACATATTGTATCTTTGTTATAATAAATGTTGCAGTAGCTACTCACTTTGAGAGCCCTGAGGTCATTGTCAATGGAATGGCCAACCAGAACTGCATCCCGTGGCAACAGCATCTTAAGTTTGGTTTGAGCGTCCTTAAGAGTGGTAGTAACTGGTAGCAACATTGCACGGTTGATGCCAGAAAACCTAATTGAAACGCCACACTTCAAAATGTGCATAGCCACGGCAGATGTGTGTTTGTTTGTGTGCATGTAGTGTGCGAGTGTGTCTGTCAGTGTGTGAGTGCTGATGCGAATGCGTTTGTGCGTGTACATACTGGGTGAGGTAGTTGAGGATACGGTTCTGAGGCTTAACCAGTTCGTCCATTAAGCATTTTCCAGTGC
>JAODUG010012960.1:0-24421 GCA_027564795.1 Aphredoderus sayanus | reverse complement strand
TAAACATGAATATAGCAGCAATGTAAAGATGTACAGTAGTGAAGTAATTGCATCCTGAGCAGAGAATGGCATCATACTCCCTGTGTGTGTTGTAACCCGAGCTGTTCTTTTTCATAGCTGTACATTCATGTGTAGCCCATGAAGGCACCATGCTGGTGCTTAGTGTGACATCTAGTGGTAGACAATCATATACACCCACTTTAAATAAGAATCTAGCTATATGACTCAAATCTGTCTATATGCCCATGTTTGCTGTATGTACAGCAAATATGGGACAACTTATTTTAACCATCGTGATGTCCTATATTTAATTATGCCACCAGAGGGCGCCATCTGATTGTATATGATTTTGTGTGTTTTTTTAATTGTCATTGCTGTGTGGATTTATTTTTTTATTAATTATTTCTTTATGCATTTGTTTATTTTTTGTGTGCCTTTTAACCCTCCTGTTGTCCTCGGGTTTCAAACACACACCTTGTTGTGCCAGCAGTGCACATCATGTCTGTATAAGCTGTAGAATTAGGTTTAGCTCCCTCTATCTGCCACAAGGAGCTAGTGAAGGAGATCATGAGGGTTAAACAGAGCTTTTTCTAACCTCCCGACCACTCAAAACCACTCTACACCGATGGTGGTGTTATCCATGCAAGGCACCACCAGACCACCGGGAGCAGGTCAGGGTCAGGTGTCCTGCTAAAGGACACCTCAACACTTGGTGAGGAGTTAGCGGGATTCGAGGCAGAGATTCTCGATCACCTGTGGTCCCGCTCTACCCACCTTCACCGCTGGGTGGAGGCCAGCGTGGAGCAGAGCCTCGTTCTTGATGATGTTGCCCACACCTGGGAGGACGGCCTGGTCCAGCAGCACGTCACACAGCATCCTGCCACCCTGCTGCCGCACCGCTGCCTCTGCCCGGGGGGGGCTGAACGCAGGGCTGCACACGTCCAGACTCTCCCTGGACCGCACCCTCTCCTCACAGACCTCCGTCAGCCTGCAGGCCACATGCTGTTGGTTGGCTGGTTGTTGTTGATTAATGACATAAATGCAAGCAACAACCACAAGGGCTGTGCAATACATATTATTGTTATTATTATTATTATTAATGATTATGATATTAGTTAATGCAGGAAACAAACGGGTCAGCAAAACATATTAAATAACTGTCTGAATTAACTGAGTAGACCGCCAAATGTCTTGCCAAATAACAGTCTCGTTCATGCAACAATGGCCACCGTTTGCTCCACACATTTGTATGTAGGACATGCTCATATAAGTAAGAAACACGTCCCCCAAGGTGAACTTGTCGTATCAATCTTATGGGCGCTTGCTTGGTGTCCCCATTACCTTACTTCCACGGTGCTGTCAAAGAAGCAGACAATATCGTAAGTCAGGTGGAGTTCCACCGTCGGTCGGGAAGCGCCTCGGTCTTTCCTCTCTCCGGGGTTGATGCGCATCGATCCATTCATGCCAAAGTGGACTCTGGAAGTACGCATAGACTTTATTTTATTTTGGTTCATTTAGCACAGCAGACATCAAACCTTCTGACCTATGACCACAAAATATGTACGTGTTTTTGTTAAACCGCTTATTTTAATATAAAAGAACACAAAAAATGATGGGATAGCAACCATTAACTGCGTGCACATTAAAGATAAATAAAACAAACAAAAAAACTGATTTAACCTTTAGCGGATAGATATGTCATATCAGCACCTGATTGTTTGTTTAAACTATGCATTTTTCTTGTAAACTATATTCTTTTATTCAGTTGTCAATCAATCAAAACATGGAACATTATATACCTCAAGCATTTTGGACCAAAGTACATGAATAGTTCTTTGCCCAATGTGTCGACGCCTGTAAAGCAGGAGCCATGCAAAACACGGAAGGGACTAGCCTCTGTATTATTCCTCTAGGGGGAATACAACACAGTTAATGCTTTAATTATATAATTTAATTACAGTAATGAATACTGTACAGAAATAATGTTGACACTGTGCAGTTCACAGTATGTTGTTAAAGATTAAACTTAACCTACGTGCAACGATGTCAAATTGTCTCTGACTTCTTTCAGTTTCTGCCCATTCTGAACTTTTGTACGGATCCTCTTTCCGTTTAAAGTACAACCCGGACCCTCTACCATTATGATTGATTAGTTGTCTATTAAAGTGTCTATGGTTGTACGTTTTCAACAATGCGCCTTTGTTTTGATTTTCTTTTCCATGCGTTTGTTTTTGGCGGCCCACTATTATCTTAATATGTGTATGCCGCCACCCTCTGTGCCGGAGTGTGCAGCACATGAGCAGACACCGGCAGCTGTAGGCTACAATCAGACCAAGTAGGCTACTGTAGACAAGGTATTCTAACCGCCTGCTGTCTGTACTAAAAACTATAGGCCGATGGCTCCTTTAATTGAAAAAAAAAAAAGGGTAATTGTATGGTGTCCTTAAAAGCAGAGTCAGCGATTGTAACTATTACACCTTTTGTCAAATTCATCGAATGTCTACTTATGGTCAGCCCTGTCTCTGTAAATGTGGATACAGGACTGCACCACATAATCCTATAGCCTTGACAATGTGTGTCCAATGAGGGAGCACCCTAGATGGCATTGAATGACGATTTAGTTCAAATTTTCTCCAAAATCCCTGACTCCAACTTTAATATTGTATTTCATTATCTGTATTATTAATATTTATCTAATCACATATTCATATTGTACAAATATAAATGCTCTACTTACCCTTTTATTCAATGTACCCAGAATACTTTTAGTCCATCTTATCAAAGCACTATTTCCTTTCATATCTGCTGCAATGTTTATGTCTATCTGCACTATTACAGATACCATTTATCTGATTGTTGGATTTAATCCTGTATGACCAAAATCTTAGCCAGGAGCTATAGGCCGTTTCCTCCCTCAAGCATCTCTTTTGTATATTGATTTCTGTATGCCTATGCTATAATATTCTCTTCTTTTATAGTGTACTTATCCTTTCCATTATTCCATCATTGTGTATTTTAGTCTACAGATATAGCCTAGAACAGTTTTTCAAATACAATTCACTACTCAGATTTACAGTATGTTACAGAATTCACATGTAACTGTGTATTTGTTATTTATGTTATGTATGTGTGTGTCTATTGGACAGTAAGTCCACTACTGTATTTTCTGGATTGTTTAAACCATGTGTATGGTTTTGAGAAAATAACATTTACTTTTTCTCATGATGCCTGGGAGAAATACACAAATAAAATCATTCCACTGTACATTAATCTGGCATTGTTTTTAATGTATGTGTTATATGATGCTTAAAAAATATAATACTCACACAATCAAATATAATTTCCCATGTATTAATCTTTCCTGCCGCTGACATTATATTAATACATGCTCTACTATTTCCTATTTTTGTGTACAATTATTAAATGTTCCAGTATTGTTTCCCCATTAATGCCAGTGTATTGTTCAACCCTGTATGCCCAAGCTTTAACCGTGATTTAACAATTTCTTATTTCCTATTTCTTCCAGCAACGTTAATCCCTCGTTCTGTATTCGACCTGTTGTCCTTTTGTTCCATTGTTACTGCCATAATTTTATTCAAATCTTGATTATCCCTTTCATACATTTATCGTATTTCAGAGCGAAGTCCACCAATAACAGCTGATGGACCTGCCCTTGAAAAATTACATTCTAGGGGACATTCCTGCAGTCAGCATGCCAACTGCACCTCAAATCTTGTGACATCTGTGGCATTGTGTTGTTTGATAAAACTGCACATTTTAGAGTGGCCTTTTATTGTGACCAGTCCAAGGCACACCTGTGCAACATGGTTTTTAGGTGATCAAGTGGATAGATCATCTTGGCAAAGGTGAAGTGCTCACTAACACGGATTTGAACAAAATGAAAGAAATAATCGTTTTTTGTTCATAGAAGTCTTACAGTAGACATTTTACTTGATCTTGTGAAAAAATGGAGCGACTGCATTCATATTTTTGTTCAGCATCTTGACTAGATTATCTTCACTCAGTTCTCTGATATGTTCCCAATCTGCCTTCTCTAGCACCCAATTCTCTCTGTTCTATTTGATTCCTCGTCTTCACTGCTATACAGCTTTGTAATTTGTATTGGAAAATTCTCACTTCAGACAGTGCTGTCTCAGTAACAAGTGCCGCAAGTGGTTTAACATGAGATCTATTGCAGAATCTGTATAGGCTGTACCCCACATCGAATTGACCCGTGTCACTGATCCTTCATGTAACCACATTTCACAAGAAAACACCTTTCCATAGTCACACCAAACCTCTTCACCAAGCTGTCTGTTCTAGTGCTACCCAACCATTTACAAGGACTATGAATGGGTTACTATCTTACTGCTGCGGTCTGTCTTTAGAGCTACTGTAGGTCACTCTATAATCTGTGTCTTATTATCTTACTAACCATGGGAATTGTCGCTACAGTCTGACTGACTTATGTCACGTCACGAGAGTTAATGCGAGACAGAACTGTTATTAAATATAATTCCATGGACAGAACAGAACAATCCTCCCGTAATTTATATGGGCCTAATGCGCACAGTGTGCTATCCACAATAACGCTGACCTGAAGCAAAGTCCACTGAAATTCACAACTTATCTTATCGTTGTACCTGTACTCCTGTTGTAATCAGTAATATTGTAAATAATGTGCTCTATTGCTATTATTTTCTTTTGATGTTACCCCATGAAACTAACTCCAAAATGTTGTGTGACAGCGTCCTCTGCTGGAATGTTTCAACTACTACTAGAACAGCAACAATTCACTGGCAGTCAAATTACAGTCAAAATGTGTCAGATCTCCCAAGGGCATATAGCCTAGGCCTACATGAAATAAAAATATGAGGGCACATATACAAAATGGTCTGTCAGTCACTGCGAAATCAGTTTTTTCATAGGCTATATGCAACAATGACATAATACTGTTAATGATTTTAGATTAAAACAGCATTGGCCTTAATTCGTAGTAAAGAGTGATATCAAGTCCATTGCATGTCGTCTCTGTAATTTTACCCCAAATATTAATTAATTAATTTGCTCACAGATTTTACAGGAGGGTGCAAATTAATGCGTTCAACTCTTTGATGGATACAGACCTATATAGAGTTCCCCGCTTCACTCCTTTAACTTCAGAAATGTAAGGGTTGTCACTGAAGAAAAGTGACCCATTCATTTGAATCAGGTGTGTTGGAGCAGAGACAACATGCAGGGCAGGGGGCCTACAGGACCATGGCCTTTATTCATCAATGTTGCGTACGAACCGACATCTGCGTATACCATGCATACAATCGTTTCTATGCAAAAAGTGGGATTTATCATTTTGTTCTCGTACTTCAGAATGTGAATAAATGTACGTACATGTCTGAGGATTCAAGTTACAGCACCTTGTGGTAGAAAAGGCAAACTGCTAACAAAACACCATCCACCAAATGTAGAAGGGATTGATATACTACTGTACTAGACCACATCATAAAGAAAACATGTAAAACAGGATTCGTTTATTCATGTATTTATTTTCTAGAAACTTAAGCTACTAATAATTATCTCAGAGTACTTTTGAATTCATGAGCATGAAACATTTTAAGCCTATAGAGTAATATGCTTTATTAACCCTGGTGATGCCCTTAAAATATAGTCTTGAACCACCAGGCGGCGCCATCTGATTGTGTATGATTGTATGGTTCTTTTTATTGTCATTGCTGTGTGTATTTATTTCTTTATTAATTATTTCTTTATGTATTTGTGTTGTTTTATGTGCCTTTTAACCCTCCTGCTGTCCTCGGGTTTCAAACACACCTTGTTGTGCCAGCAGTGCATCAAATGTGTGTGTAAGCTGTAGAATTAGGTTTAGCGCCTTCTATCTGCTATCTATAGTGATTTGGGTCATTCTGACCTGGAGGGTTAATGTAATAAAAATATGCAATATTAATATATTTCATATACATATTTATGTATATAATATTGACTTAGACGACATTCCACGATTCAAGATATATACTAAGCAGCCGGAGGCGTCCAGCCAGAAGCAGACCCTACACCTCTGCAGGGAAAGGAGGCTCCGGTGCCTATTCCTGTACCTCTGCAGAGCCACCACTCATGGCAGAGGAGTATCCCTCCACCCTCCGTCCCAGGGATGT
The DNA here is from genome assembly GCA_027564795.1 of Aphredoderus sayanus. Classification (NCBI taxonomy): domain Eukaryota; kingdom Metazoa; phylum Chordata; class Actinopteri; order Percopsiformes; family Aphredoderidae; genus Aphredoderus; species Aphredoderus sayanus. The sequence continues at coordinate 18,254 of JAODUG010012960.1, read as the reverse complement.
AGAGGTGGCTTATCCGCTCACATTCACTTGTGCATGGGGATGCACATTATTGGGGGGAACTGTACCTACTTAACCCTCCTGTTGTCCTCGAGTTTTTAAACGCACTACCGTCTTATCACCTGATTGTGTCCTTCTCTTTAGTGTCAGTGCTGTGTGTATTTATTTCTTTATGTTTTAGTTTGTTTTTCCGTGACTTTTAACCCTCCTGTTGTACTTGGGTTTCACCTCATTACCTTGTGTGCCAGCAGTGCACATCATACTGTATGTCTGTGTAAGCTGTAGAATTAGAATTGACGTGCATTGGGTCATTCTGACCCAGAGCGTTGGGTCATTTTGACCTGCAGCTACCTATACCTATATCTCCCTATTATCCGTCAAGATATCTGCAGTTTAAACATTTTCTGGTATAAAAATTAAATAATAGTTATTGTTTTACACATGTTTACTCATTGTACCGGCGCCTCATATACTTACCTTATAATTAGGGATTACACAGCATTACTGCTCTGTGGTTTATAATGGCAGATATATTTATGGTGGGGGGGGTAATTCATATTTTACGGGCGCATCACTGCTTTATATTTGAAGAATTTCTGTTACTGTTATATTTCAATTCTTCTGCAGTATTACACAGCTGACACTATCTAGACTTATCTGACCAAATGCCCTCCTTAATACTACAGCTCTTATATTTACAAAAAGTCACTGTATTGTTGAAGATTGTTGTTTTTATTTAATATTCATTAGTCTCCACATTATGCCAGAGGGAGCTCTATCTATCTATCTTACCTCTACTCTCTCTTATTAATTAACATACTTATACCTCTACCTACTTATCTATGTATGTATCTGTATGCCTACCTGTCTACTTATGTATCCCTCTGTATGCCTACTAATCTATCTACCTACAAATCCATCCACCCTGAAAAATCGTATAACCCTGGTAAGTATGCTCCATACACTGGTTTTCACAGCTTTCTCTGGGATGTCCCTGGAATGTCTCAGTGCTTCACACATCAGTACAGACCAGCAGTTACGCAGTTGCTGATGGAATCTAATATTGTCATTCTTCTGCTTCATTTTTGCCATTCTCCACATCTCTTTCAGTGTACATCTGTACCTCTTGGTTGATAGAGCCGTGGCAATTGATTTATCATGGATATGAGAATCATCTGTATATTTCTTCCCAAATTTCTGCATAAAGGTTTTCTGTGTCTTAGTTATTAACTCTTCAATTATTTGATTTGTTTGTTTTATGCCCTTATCCAAGTAGGAGTGCATTGTCACTTCATTGGCCAATTGGGCATCTTTATACCAAGAGCGCTCTTTATGATCCTGCCATCTCTGGTATGCTTTGTATTGTCCATAGCTGACAGCAATTCTTCCTTCTTTCAGTAAGCCCACTGAATGTAAATAATTTGACTTCTTTCTTTTTCTAAACCATTTCCGTAAATGCGGGTCCACATATGGGTTGTACTCCCCGACGGTTCCACAACCTAATGGAATTGCATATATTTGCTTTGCCATTGCCAATGGAGAGGATGCCACAGGAATAAAAAGACCAATTAAATTCTTAATATCTCATTTGTTTTACAAACCATCAAATATGGTGGTTCACCCAACTGATGTCCATAATTATGTCAACCACTGGGATTAAGAAATAGAATTGTGCAAATTAATGACGCAGTGTGCTGCTCGTCTTTATACACTGATATCGTCACGCCGTGGGCGTGGCCCAAATTGACCCTGCTTTGTGATGTCAATCAGCGTAATACAAGAATGGCAATCGCATAAGATGTAGCCTAGTCTGTCATAATATATTTAAATATATTTTAGAAATTACGAGGGTGGATTTCACACGAAACTGTTGTTTAACCTTTGTTTTTACAATTTTCAATATGACTATGTCTAAATTAACGTCATGGTGTTGCCGAAACAAAACTGTTCAGTTTTTTAATTTACACAATTAATGTTATCTTTGAATGCTACGAAAGTGCTGCCATTAATATTGATCGTAATATATATCGTTTACGCCATGGTGTTAGATTAGTTTCATGAGTCACAACTAGACTAAATGTCATGCAATATTAGAGAATCATTCTGCCTACCTACTGGAGTAATTGCAGCATAACACACCGATCAAGACAGAGCTGCCAAGTCTTACTCTTTGACTGTGAGACGTACGTATATTACAGTTCGCACCACCAATGACAGGCCACACCTCGTAGTCTTATTTCTCACCGGATGAATCCCAAATTAAGTACATTCACTCACTGTCGTTTGCATGGTGCGTGTCACTGTCAACGTTTTGAAAGGGATATCGTTTCCAGACGCTGCACATAGTAGGCTATTTGAAACATAGACTTTCCCCAACAGGGAGTGCAGGAAGAATCACTATTTCCACTGCGCCAGTAAATGTATGCCCCATATTCTGCCCTGGGCCAAATAAGCCTGAGTTTTCTCTTAGTTTAATCCACCAGATGGCAGTAGTGGATATACAATGGAAAATACAATGGAATCTAACTTCGTTTTTATGTAGGCCTACTGCTGGCTATGTACAATAATGACACAATAATAAAACATTGCTTAGTGGACCTTTTATTTTTAGGTTTTTATTATGACTTCTAGATTGTGACATGGTGTTTACCAATCTCATTTAAAGCATTTAGTACACTTTTATCCAAGCGACTTACAATTAGTATAGTTGTCAAAAGTAAACAGTTCATACACCAGTTGTCATTTGCAAAATACATTCTGTTAGGATTATGACAGCATGTCATCAGGGCTAGTTATCCATTTACATTATATACACCATATAATTCCATGAAATAATTATGAGAAGCCTAGCCTACTATTCTAAGAGCTTAACAAAGACAGAAGAAAGTATAGATTGTTATACCCCACATAGGCTCTACAGAGAAATCAGTTATCATTATCCACCTGTGCATTTTTTCCAAATTGTACTTTAAGAAACAGTTCAGAGGGAAATGTGCCAAGCAAACTAACCAATTTGAATTATAGTTGCCCGGAATACGCAGAACTGCTTTGCACAGGAATGTGTGCCTGCCTACAGTAGGCTGGAGTATGTAAATATTGGGGTCATGAGCATTCCTGTTACGTAACAGTTTTGACATTTCTAATTAGACCTTGTTATGGCTCCCTTTTGCGTAATCATTTGAATTTGAAGGAGAAGACAGCTCATGGTAGGTATGGCAACATCACACTGTAGTTAAAGAATTTCTGTTAAATTTTATTTGCTTCTGCAACATGACACAGCTGACACTATAAACTTGTATAATCAAGCCCTCCTTAAACCTCTTATATTTCCAAAAACGTATTCACTGTATTTTTTGAAAATTGGTATCTTTATTTAATAGCTTCCATTATGCCACAGGGTACTTATTTTTCTCTAAACATCTATCTGTCTATTTATTTATACATACTTATGTATCCATGTATATGCCTACTAATCTATCTACCTACAAATCCATCCACCCTGAAAAAGCCTACAATACTGCTCCATATACCACTGGTCTTCACAGCTTTCTCTGGGATGTCCTTGGAATGTCTCAGGGCTTCACACATCAGTCCAGACCAGTAGTTACACATTTGCTGATGAAATCTAATATTGTCATTCTTCTGCTTCATTTTTGCCATTCTCCACATCTCTTTCATTGTACATCTGTACCTCTTGGTTGATAGAGCCGACGCAACTGATTTATCATGGATATGAGAATCATCTGCTATTTTCTTCCCAAATGTCTGCATGAAGTCTTTCTGCATCTTCATTATTAACTGTTGAGTTAGTTCATCTGTTTGTTTTATGCCCTTATCCAAGTAGGAGTGAATGATCACTTCATTGGTCAATTGGGCATCTTTATACCAAGAGCGCTCTTTATGATCCTGCCATTTCTGGTATGCTTTGTATTGTCCATAGCTGACAACAATTCTTCCTTCTTTCAGTAAGCCCACTGAATGTAAATAATTAGCCTTCTTTGTTTTTCTAAACCATTTCCGTAAATGAGGGTCCACATATGGGTTGTACTCCCCGATTGTTCCACAACCTAGTGGAATTGCATATACTTGTTTGGCCATTGTGAATGTCATTAGAGGCCACCTGAATTAAGAATAAGAATATTTAAAATCGAATTTGTTTTACAAACCATCAATGTGGGTTTTCACCCAAATGATGTCCTTAATTAAGTCAACCACTGGGATTAACAAATGGACATGCACATGATGCAGTGTTGCTGGTCCTAATATAGGCTAGAGCATGTCGTCACGCCATGGGCGTGGCGCAATAGCACATATGCCTTGTGACGTTAACATACAAGGATGGAAATCGCTTATTCAAAAACTCTGATTCTAATAGCCTATCAATAAATGTTTATGACTTATGAGGGCGAATTTCATCCTTATGTACAAAAGTATGTTATCTAGTGTCAAGATAACATTAATTTCTACAGCAGAAAACTACTCCTAGGATTATGTGCTATGTGCTTATTGTCAAATACCCACAATCTTCAATCTATAATTAAAGTCTTCTAATATACAATGAAAATACATTAACAATAGAGACGTTAAATATAATTGTATCAAAACACAACGCCAGTTATCCTTAGCCTACATGACATCATGGCTGTCACTAAACGATGTTCGCCACCATACTGTATTGCGCCTTCCCATTTTATTCTCCCATATAGCCTATAGGCATAAACACATTTTTTTAAATAGTCTAATATCAAAACTTAATTTAAAAATATTGCGAGGTGTAGCCTACAATTTCTCAGAGAACAGCTTTACGCACACACGTCAGCTCTTAAAGGTATAGTAGCGACTGTAAGATAATAGCCTACACTTTTTGTAAAATTCAGTAAAAAGGCGAATCTCCTCAACGGTATCTTACCGTTCTCTGCGAATGCTGAAAATAATAATCCGGTAACTTCTACACAGCCGCTCTGTAAATAGGAACACTAAACAAAGTGGTGAATACTGCTCACAACAACAATGGCCTAGCCTTCGCAATGAGTTTCCAATGTGTTTGCTCTGATCTGTGCACTTCCTTATACGGCAGGGTTTATGTCTCAGTTTATTGGGTAACACCTCCCATATATCAAAATCTGTCTGGCCCACCTCTGGCCCGCATTCTGGCCGACTGCCGGCTGGGTCCCCCTGCCAAAACTGGCCCAATCACTGATAACCGATACAAATGATTTGCTCTGGCCCACACACTGTAAAATTACTATTATTGTTACTATTGGCCCACATCTGGCCCACACCCTGTAAAACTGATCTAGCTGAGTTTCGGCTGGTGATGCCCAAACTTCAGTACTAATTTTAAAAAAGCACAAATTCTAGTAATCCATTTACAAATTTTACTTTATTAACAATTATAACTTACACAACCTAATGCAAAAGGCATTACAATAATTTAACAACAAAACAAAAACATTTTTAAAATTAATAAAATAAACAAACACACACTAGGCCTAAATATTTTCTTTTAGCAGTATATAGCCTCCTTTTCCACCCGCCTTCTGTAAGCTGTGCTGTAGTCACTGCTTCGATTTACTCATCCTCGGTTTCAGCGGTGCTCCCAGTCAGGGGGCTCTCCGAATAGCAGCTTAGGTATAAATTAATACATATTGTATTGTATGAGTCATTAACACCTACACCCATCAAGTGAGAGAGAATGTATGGTGAAAGCTGTTCGAGGGAACATTGTTCATCTTGCTCGTCGTGTTGAAAAGTTTTCTTGAACGTGCAGGTTACAAAACAGAGGAATTGGGCTGTAGATTGAATAAAGTTAATGTGGCTATAATAGCAACAACCTGTTTGCTTTATTGCAGAAGATTGTTGCGTTTTCAGCTATAGCATACAAATGCACAAGATGATGATAGGCTAGCCTATATCATAAGAAAATATTCCAATTTAATATGTCATGCATTTCACATACATGTAATGGTGGAGTCAGCAATTTTAAGCTAACACACTTGTCATATTCATGGCAGGCCTATCAGATATTGTTAGATAATACCGTTTTTGTAAAAATCACCAAATATTTCCTTGCATTTTGCTGTCTTATCTGTGCGTGCTGAAAGAATAATCTGGTAGCCCAGCCCTGGCTCTGTAAATTGTAGGCTAACATAAACAAAGTGGCCGGTGAACACCGCTCACAACAACAATGCCAATCACAATGCATTAGAATGTGTGTGGGGGAGCTTCTGAAGAAGTTTGTTTTGCTCAGAGTTAGCAAGCCTTCACAAAAATGACTAACCCTAGCTGCCTTTAACTAAATTCTACTCAGTCTGGTAGCTGTCAGTTCGGTTTGCACATTATCCCAGCCTTGGCCATGCGCGTCCAATGTGAGCGGCATGAGCTTCTGAGGAAGCATACATGGCATTGAATGGAGAGGTGTTTTTGATTTGATCAAGTTCAAATACCAACAATCTTTTCCCAGGATATCAGACTCCTTTAAAACCTTTAAAATGAAACAGGCTGGTAGTGAAAGCAACATTTAGTACTGGTAGAGGTAGGCCTACAAAATAATGATGATGACAAATACAGGCTATACTCCCATATAGCCTATGTATAAAAACCATAGACAATGTGGATTTCTTGTGCATTACTGCCACCTTCTGCTCCAGAGTTGAGTTTCTTTAAAAAAAAAAGAAGAAAGAAAAACAGCCACCTTCTTCACTTTAATGTATTTTAATCACTGCCCTATTCTGGACAAAGTGAAGCATTGCCAGATTTATATAAACATCTAGAACAAATATGATTTATTTCATGAGAAAAGTACATATACATTTATTTGATTTGTCATGTAACATATCCTAAGAAGTTTTTTTAATCCTATTTGTAATGTGTGTGACCTTTAATAATGTGTGTTTTAGTGTGTGTGTGTGTGTGTGTGGGGGGGGGGGGGGTGTGTGTGTGTGTAGTATACGTATGTATGTATGTATGTATGTATGTATGTATATATGTGTACTGTATGTATGTGGCATCTGTAGACAATATGCTGCTCCACAAAACAACTGCCAAAATATCACCCTACCAAACAATGTTAAGCATATTATTATAGCATTATATTATTAAATATAGTAGTATTATCTTTGACATACTGAAAACTGGTGTTTCATAAATGCTTTTGTTGTTGGTGACGTTTTTCTTCGGCTATGCATCCGATTCTTGTTTTTCAGGTTTTGTGTGTGATCCCGCCCTAAAGAAGTGAATGACGAGGAAGTGAGCGGTGTTCTGTGACAGCAAGCCAGGTCGGCACACTGAGACTGGCTACAACGAGCTGGCTAACCTGCTAGCTTTCAAAGTTTGAGCTTTTGTAAAATACGCAATATACACATTTACAAGAAATATTTATAGAAGGATTAATATATTTATCCACAGTAAGATGAAGAAGCCGGTGGACTTGTCGTTCTTGCTCGTTTGTCTTTTATTTGGTTTAACAGTACATACGTGTTCAGCCTTCTATCTTCCGGGTTTAGCTCCTGTAAGTTTCTGTGAGCAGAACAACGGAGGCGAGGACTGCCAGGTAGGATTATATTAAATAGCAAACATGTTCCTGTCGCCGGTTAGGGATTTTACAGTTCTTCATATCAACTTTCGTGCTAATCTTCGTCAAACGCAATAGTCTTGGGTACAGTAACGTACAAGCTAGCCAGCCCTTTCCTTAGGGCCCGACTATTGACTGAAGAAACATTACAGTAGCGTGTGTGAATAGATGTTCATGTTTTACGTTTGTGAACTTCGTGCTTGCTGTCATTGCCAGGGATACATGCAAACTATCTGCCACACAACATATTATGCTTGCATACTAGCCATGTCTGGCCTCTGCTTTTACAGTAAATAGACTGGTCCCATTTTGTAGCTCTGATTACAAACTTGTAGCCGGCTATAGAGCAAAATGTAATGTCCCAATGCAATATCTCACCTGCCATAATGCCTACCCATTGTACATTACTGTTCTGTTCTATTTCACCCCTGTCATGTATATGCCCCCATTCATTTAGTAGTTGCCTTTTCAGTACAGTACTGTACATCAGGTGTAGTTTGACAGCCATACGTTCTACATTATTCTTTACAGACTAATATCCAGCTTTTTGTAAATCGCTTGGATTCAGTGGAATCAGTGCTACCCTACGAGTATGATGTGTAAGTAACACAAATGTATTGATGAATTGTGTGTGATCCTTGCAAACATGGATATTCCATTGTATGAGGTGTATGCACCTTTTTAAATTCAATTTGATTATTAAAGGTTTGACTTTTGCAAAGATGATCAGGAGAAGAGGCCATCTGAGAACCTTGGACAGGTGTTGTTTGGTGAAAGAATTGAGACGTCACCATACAAGGTGAGAACATACTGTATTCATTATTATACATTTAGAAAATATTCTGGAGAGCCGAGTTTTCATAGTGTTTGCTTGTATAATATAATATCTTAATTTCAACCTCTGTTCATTTCTGTTTTCCAGTTTGTTTTTAATCACGACGACAAATGCAAAATGGTTTGCTCAAAAAACTATAAAAAGGGCAATCAGGAAGATGCCACCAAATTAGAGTTTCTCAAGAGAGGAATGCAGCTGAACTATCAACACCACTGGTGAGATCCACTGTGGTATAAGGAACGAATCATTTGTATATAGATGTGGATTATGAATTGTCTGGCATCAAAGAATAAACAGATTAAACATCTATTTTCAAGCATTTTTTGAGTTTAATGGAGAGTTGGTTGCAGGATTGTTGACAACATGCCAGTGACTTGGTGCTATGATGTGGAGGATGGCCAGAAGTACTGCAACCCAGGCTTTCCCATTGGCTGCCTGGTGACCCCAGATGGACGTGTAAAAGATGCATGTGTCATCAATGTTAGTGGAGACTGATGATGATGATAATAATAATAAAATCTACAATTTAGTTTCTCTGACATTATCATATAATTCTTCTTCTACTTCCTCATTTATTTTTTTAAATTTTTTTTTAAAGGCCGAGTTCAATAAGAAAAACACTTTCTATGTTTTCAATCACGTGGACATCACGATCACGTACCACAGTGGGGAAGGAGGATCCCGGCTAGTTGCTGCAACCCTGGAGCCCAAAAGGTACATGGTGGTTGCTAAGGAGTTTTTAGATTTATGTTTATTTTCTTAGGCACTACATGTTTCTAGTCATGGACTGCCAGAATCTAATTCTGGGCTTTAAAGTCAGTAATTGTTTGGTTATTGTTGTTTTTAAAGTGTTTTTCTCCTCTGGTTGTTTCCATAACAGTATCAAACATACAGATGAGAAATCTCTCAATTGTGAGGGTGGCACTCCCATGGAGGTGTCTGGTGGTTTTGACAGTGATGTGCAGATCATTTATACATACTCTGTCACCTTTAAGGTATGATCCAGAATTAAGGAATAACCTCGTACATTGCTCGATCATAAATGTCAACAGTTACATGTGACTTTGATACTCTCGTTTTCAGTTAAACAATAACATCAAGTGGGCCTCGAGGTGGGACTATATACTGGTTTCTATGCCTCACACAAACATCCAGTGGTTCAGGTATGAAATAATTGCCTCATGTCCCTTCATATGTAACTCACACAGAGAGCCCGTTTTAAGTATTACCTTACTTTCCCTTTTGATTATTATACCTTACCTGGGCCTGTTGCTTGATGCTGCTGTGCTTGTGTGTGTTGTTGTTGTTCTCCAGCATCATGAACTCCTTGGTTATTGTTCTCTTCCTGTCTGGCATGGTGGCCATGATCATGTTGAGGACCCTGCATAAAGACATTGCTAGATACAATCAGGTTGACCAGGTAACAACACTCATACTGTAGATCTGGCCTTCCTCCCCTAGCATAGTAGAATTAATCATTAATAGTTTCTTTAATGACTATAGAAAACAAAATGTGTTTTTAGCATAAATTGTATGTAAATTAGCTCTTGGAAGTGTTAACCATCTACTGCGTATTGGAAGGAGAGAGCAGCCTATGTTTTTCTGAGCACTTTTCGAATGTAAATAATTTGTGCACATTTCACAGGCAGACTTGATAAAGCTTCTACCAACTCCGGGAAAAACCTCTGTTTCCTATGTAAGCTTGTTAAAAGCTGTCTAACACTAACGGTGCAGTGATTCAATCAGGTGAAAGGGTGGCTGTTTCCAGGACAGGACACTAGGAATATTTATAGATAAAAAAAATATGGCATGGTAATTCCTGATATGCAAGTCAAAAGACGGGAGTGAAAAGTTGAACATAATACATTTGCAGAATTTCTATGCCATATTTTGCTGCCCACGGCAAAGTAGTGTTATTAAGCTTTACTTATTTTGCTTTTGCTAGCAGGTGTGAAATTGCAATGTAGTCTTGGTGATTGGCTGATACATTATCTCCAAAATGTCAAGTGCTTGCTTAATTGTGATTGGTTGGTTGATTTCTGCCTTCCCCTCAGGAAGACGCTCAAGAGGAGTCTGGGTGGAAGCAGGTGCATGGAGATGTGTTCCGCCCCCCCAGAAAGGGCATGTTGCTCTCTGTATTCCTGGGACAGGGCACCCAGATCTTCATCATGACCTTCATCACACTCTGTGAGAACTGTTAATCATATTGTCATCATTGCTTGTTTTTTTTTTGCCAGGTGTTGACCTGGAAGGAATCAGTAGAGGGAGCATAACCAACAGTGGTAGAAATCAGACAAATAAATAACGTAAATCTTAAAATATTGAGTGGGTGATAATGAAGCTTGTAAATGTACTGCTGTTTTAATTATGAGACAGTTCCAGTGGGTTTCTAACTAAGTTCCTACCCAAGAAAACAGGTTTTAAATTAGAATGAATAAAGCTAGGTTTGATGTTGTCGGGTTGCCTGTAAGGCTCCATTCTGTGTCACAAACCATCTGGTACGTCAGGCTAAATGAATGCACCATTGACTGATTTTGTGTGGTGTGCTCCAGTTCTGGCCTGCCTGGGCTTTCTCTCGCCAGCCAACAGAGGAGCCCTGATGACTTGTGCTGTGGTTCTCTGGGTGCTGCTGGGAACCCCTGCTGGCTACGTGTCTGCGCGTCTGTACAAAAGTAAGCCGGTACAGCTGTGCACATGATCTCTAGTGTTGTTTGTGATTTAGTGTGATGTTTTAACTAACCTGTGTAGCCAATGGCAAACTTCCACATTGTTGACACTAAATATTATTATTATTATTATTATTATTATTATTATTACATCCTCAAAAGTGTAACTGGAGTTTATCTCCTCTTTTGCTTTTCATCTCAGCATTCGGAGGTGAAAAGTGGAAGACCAATGTCTTGTTGACAGCGCTGCTGTGCCCCGGGTAGGTTGGCTCTAAACAATGTCTTAGGTTTCATTCACTTTATCCATTGTAGTGCTAAAGTTTTAGCATGAAGGACTAAAGTTAAAACAGGTTTTGTTTTGTCTTTTTCCTTTTTTCTGTCTCGTATATCCTTTTAGGATTGTTTTTGCAGATTTCTTCCTAATGAACCTGATCCTCTGGGTGGAGGGGTCATCAGCAGCGATCCCCTTTGGTACTCTGGTGGCCATCTTGGCCCTGTGGTTTGGCATATCTGTGCCCCTCACTTTCATTGGTGCCTACTTTGGATTCAAAAAAGCTGTGAGTGTGGACTTAAATTATTTAAAATGTTTTACTGTATATATTTATTATTCTCTTTAACTGAATTATGCACTGCAATATTCTTCTCTATTCTCATCTCACAATATACAATTAGGTTGTTTAGCAGACACAAAAAGTACCCACAACCTTTCTTTTGCCAGTCCACCACCTTTATAAGTAGTCTGCCGTTAGCCTTGTGAGACCATCCTGAACTCGTGATCTCCAATTTAATTTTGCTGAGAGTAGCAGTCTTGAACTCCTCAATGCAAAAGCCTTTGTCACCTGGATAGAGAACTGTCAGCGAGTCAGCAGCCAGCTGAAGTTTTACCTGAGATGACATATTGTATACAATATACAATATATATTATTGTTGTGTCGCCAGATAACATATAACCTACGATTTCAATTTCAAAGAAGGATTAGTAGTCTATTGTAATTCTTTATAGGTTTGGTAACATGATTATAGAAATTGTGTTTGTGGCTTCTACTGCACTTGCTTTAACACAGGTTTCCTTTTATTCTATTTAAAAGCTTAATATCTACCGTTTTATGCTTTGGAGCTAATCTTAAACCATATTCTACTAAACATTCAGTGAGATCTGTTTATCTACCAATAGCTAAATATAAGTGCATTTTGTGTTAGGAAAAAAAGTACCCTTTATACAAAGATTTGTCTAACAGAAGTGTCATAATGAACAAACATTCTGTCTGCCTAATATGTTAATGAATACAATCTTAGTTAGTGTTTACATTATTACACACCTGTTTCCTTTTGGCTCTCTAGCTGATGTTGCGCAATAATAATTTACAGTAGATCAATCGTGTATGGTCAAGTTTCTTTATATAGCCCTTAATTACATTACAGTCTCAAAGGGTTTTACAAGCCCAAATTTCACATGGAAACAAACGACAATCCCTTAAGCTCCTCTTGCCCCCGGTCAAGGAGAAACTTTTATAAAACCTCCATGGGTTCAAAAGAGAAGAAACCTTGAAGGGACCATAGAGGGAGGAATTCACCTTTCCAAGACTGATAGTATGCAATAGGTGTTGATAGGGCCACACAAGAATAAGCAATTATACATTGAACGAAATGTACTGTATCACATTGCTCAGTAAATAAAAACTAACACATTGTATACATTAAATACATTTTGTAGGTTTGTAAATTATGTGATCCCTCAAATGTAATAGCGATAGACGCCACAGGAGAATGTGTCCTGGTCCATATGGACACTTGATTGAAATGTATTGACACCATGTTTATGACAAACACTTTTGTATTGAGGGGTTCCAGACTTCATACTTCATACAGTCAAAACTGGAGCTCATGAGATCAGGATGGTCTTACAAGGCTATCCTATCCTACTCCACCGCTTGATGCTACTGTGTGAAAACCACACCAATGTATATTAACTGTCCTCTACCACAGGCAATAGAACAGCCAGTACGAACCAACCAGATCCCCCGTCAGATCCCAGAGCAGTCCTTCTTCACCAAGCCTGTCCCTGGCATCGTCATGGGGGGCATCCTCCCCTTCGGCTGCATCTTCATCCAGCTTTTCTTCATCCTCAACAGCATTTGGTAAGGCTTCCAGACACACAGTAGTAACTGATAAAGTAGTAAGTACTAGTATAAATAGGTAAAGCAGGTACTTATAACTGGTTGTGGATGTTACTCAAGTGGCTAAAAGCATCTGATGTATCACTGTAGACATGTATTTGTGTCACTGTTATCCCTCGTAATGTCCTCTGGGTCAAACGGACCCAAATCACTAGCTCTTTGTGGCAGATAGAAGGCGCTAAACGTAATTCTACAGCTTACACAGACATATGATGTGGCCTGCTGACACAACATGGTGTGTGTTTGAAACCCGAGGACAACAGGAAGGGTAGAAGGAACATAAAAACAACACAAATACATAAAGAAATAATTAATAAAGAAATAAATACACACAGCAATGCAAATTGAAAAACACACAAATCATACACAATCAGATGGCGCTGCCGTGTGGCTAAAAACTATATTTCTGAGTACATTACCAGGGTTAAATAGGGTAATTGTGAGTTAATTCTATAAAATGGTGATTCACTATAATTAGACCATTTTTCCTTCTAGGACATGACTATTTGAGGACATGTAAATATTAACCTGTATATAATGGAAGGTAGTGGCTAGGCACCTGTTGTGGAACCAGGCTGTCAGACATCAAGTCTGATACTGGTAACCGAGGGTTGAGTGTATGTGTCCTCGGGTTCATGCTGAGAGGCAGTGGTTAGTATGGTGCCTTGTGTGTTTTTCAGGTCTCACCAGATGTACTACATGTTTGGCTTCCTCTTCCTGGTCTTCATCATCTTGCTCATCACGTGTTCTGAGGCTACCATCCTGCTCTGCTACTTCCACCTTTGTGCAGAGGTAGCAGACCGTGGCCCCTTTGTTGATATTTGCACTTTGTATCAACAGGCTTTAGGTGTTTGGGCTCGCCCATGTTAGAACCTCTCCTATAGATTAGTAATCTGACTTTGAATCTTAAATGCACAATGTGCGGCCTAGATCCTTTTTTGTGTTTATTTAAACACAGCAGTTACGGTGTGCCCCAGCGCTAGCCAAATATGGCCAGTAATAAGTTTTAGACAATGGGTTGATATTTCAATAAATGTGAAGGTCAAGTTAGTTGTGTTTTTATAACTGTTACTAGGAACAGTAGGACCACAGAGCGCCCAGTTTGGTCAGTTAAAGTCAGCACTAATAGGATATTTATAAATATGTATATTTTTATTTACCATCTAGCAGTACTACTCTTATTGTGTTTTATGTGTGGTCATTTACAATATATAAATAAATGTGTATGCATACACTTGTACACAAGTATATTTCTCTGCTTTCTAATGTTGTTTTATATCAAATGTTCAGGACTACCATTGGTGGTGGCGCTCCTTCTTGACCAGTGGATTCACAGCCGTCTATCTGTTCATCTACGCCATCCACTACTTCTTCTCCAAGCTGCAGATCATAGGGGCGGCCAGCACCATCCTCTACTTTGGCTACACTATGATCATGGTCCTCATATTCTTCCTTTTTACAGGTAAGGGTTAAGTCCCGGTTAGATCCCTGATATAGGCCTTCCTGGAGGGTGAATCTGCGAGAGTTGCGTAATACCCTGCTAAGATAAGATTATTATATTGGTGCATGTTGAGGACAAACTCGTGTTACAGGCAGAAGCAGTTCATAAAATTGGGTGGACATACAGAAGATACCCTTGGGTAAACAAGAGATTTTGACTGTTAGCATATGAAAAGCCGTATCAGGTAGGAGCAGCTGTGTGTTTGACTGTAGGGCAATAAGTATGCAATCATTCTAGTTTTGCCACAAGGAAGCAGGATTTTTATCCTGTTCACCTGGCTTTCAGAGAAGGGGAGGTACTCCATTTGGTTATGCGCTCTTTGTTGCTTACTGTACGTTCACACCTTACACTGGTAACAAAGGTGTGTGAGGTGACGTAAATAGGATTTCACCATCATTACAGAAATCCTGTAATAAATATTTTCTTTAACCTTTACGCCACATTTGACAAGATTTTCTCCAAATGGATAAAAAAAAAAATCTTGCACCAAATTCACTCCTGCATAAGATAATCCTTTACACAGAATCCTCGGCAGCTGTTATGGCAACTCAATTCTGCCGGTACTTGAAATCTACAATCTAAGTGTGGCTGTGTATGAATGAAGCACATCTTTGCAATCAAATGCCATGAACAATGGAACCCCCCCATTTGTGTCTCCTGAGCAGAAAAAGATGGACACAGGTTGACATGGCAACAGGGCCGAGCAGCCCTGTCCATCTTGGTGTGCACGCCCACACAGGCAGATAAGACCAGGGATGTGTAAGGGAAACTTGGTGGCAGGAGCCCAGCCTTAATGTCAGTAGCATACAGGGCAGGCACCACGTCTTCCCAGTGTTTTAGGCCTGTTTCATAGTCTGCTCATCCTAAATAAATGCTACTTGCGTTTTCTTTACGTAAAAATGTCTAACGCCTTTTGCTACGCATGCATGTGTCAAACCCTCCTTGCGTAGCTTAATGCGTCTGCATGGACTATGAATCATGCTTTAGTGTCACTAGACCAGTTAGTCTGTAGCAGCGGCATAGCCAGAAAAACGACTGACTTTAATTTTGTTAAACTAGTGTGGCGATAGTGTTGCATTTGTTAGCGTAGTAGCTCGTGATGCTCGTGGGGGTCGTGAACGGCTACTTGTGCATACACTTGTAAATGTGCGTTTTTTTTTTTTGTTTTTTTTTTTTTAGGAATTCATTTGACCATTTTAAGTTCCGAACAAAATGTTTTGTTAAGGCTTTAGTATATATAGGCATTCTGCGTCTGATTTCTGGGTGTGCCAGCTGCCTCTTTGGGTGGCACAGGCACACTCGTGGCTACGCTGGTGGCCTGTAGACTAGACCCAGCTCTTCCGTAACATTGATGGACACTATCACAGGCTAGAGAGCATTAGCGGTGCTGGAAGCATGTGGCAGAAGATGGTCTCTTAGAGCTAAATCCAGTGATTCAAGATTTTCTGTTTCACTTCTTGCTGCCTCAGTTTGGATTTTAAATAGTCTTAATCTGACCCACTTCTTTTTTTTTTCTTCTTTTTTTAAATCAAACGTCTTTGCTTTTGCCTTTTTCCTTTTCACCTCAGCCCAACTTTGATCAGATTTTAATACTGTCGAGATGGGGTTGGCTGGCTCCTGCTGTGAGAGTCAGATAGAACATTCACAGGCAGATTAAATCATCCGCTTCCAGGATTCTATTTTGACCAAGTCAAATGTTATCTGTCTTCCGCCCAGAGTGGAGCTCAGGAGAATATGCCCAGATTTCCAACCTGACACAGTGAGGCTGCTTTTGCAGACGGTCGCCCCTCTGAAAAGTAATTTATCCGGCTCTCAGCCGATGAAAATTAGGGCTGCAGCGATGGCAGGCTGTCTGAACGATGTCTGGGTTTATTTGTGGTGCCCTTCATTAGTTTTTATTCATCTGTTTCTGCCTCTACCTGCATAAGCTCCCTGAGACATGCAAAACTTTTTTGTATAAATTCCTTGTATTAGATGAAGCAGTTATGTTTAATCTCGTGACGCCCTTAAAATATAGTCTTGAACCACCAGGCGGCGCCATCTGATTGTGTATGATTGTATGGTTCTTTTTGTCATTGCTGTGTGTATTTATTTCTTTATTAATTATTTACCATATTATTTATTATAATACCATGAGTGATATCCCCAGTCCCCTAATGTAACCCGATACTCCCTTCTCTCTTTTCAACAGGTACTATTGGCTTCTTTGCCTGCTTCTGGTTTGTAAATAAAATCTACAGTGTGGTAAAGGTGGACTGAAAGACAAAAAGAAAGACTGACGCCATGCCCTCCTAGTGCTGGCACTTTCAGCTCTAGCTTCAAGAGGAAGGAGTCTGAATGAATTCAGACTCCTACCATAGCTCATCTCCGAAGAGACTTGAAGAGCAGAGCCCGTCCATATTTTTGTTATTAATAATTGTGCTGTTTTCACTGTTGACCAATAGTCCCCTTGATTTCGAGTGGCACCTTCGTTAGTTGCGTTCCAAAGATCTGGCTGTCATAGTGGGCAACTTGGTTTTGGTGGGTTAAACTGAAAAAGCTGGATGGCTTGTACTTTTTTCTTTCTTTGTTTTCCCCTGTTCGCACAAGAATGATTTTGTCTGAACATCTTTCTTTTTTCTATTGTTTTTATTTTATTTTATTTTATTTTATTTTTACTTTCCTCCCCTGCTGTAATGACATAATGTGTATGTACATATATAGATACTTAAAGAATGTCATCATTATGGAACTTGACTTAAAACATGTTTCTTTTTTTTTTTGTATGTGTTATTTGTTTGAATAGGGGGCATGGCTTCCTAAATATAATTTGCCTTTATTGTAGTCATTATATAAATTCTATAAAGAAAATGCTGTCTTAAACCACAATATTGCTATGTTATTTCTCTAATTTAATGGCAACAATCTAGCTGTTCGCAAGGGGTAAACAGAATATTAGGCTTTTGTAACGTTATGTTGCGCACATAAGATCATCTGACTTGCCGTGTGCGCACGCACATGTTGCAGAACAAAGAAAATCTAAATGAAGACCATGGCCTTGCTGATCATAAACACAGATTCACACTTGATATTCAATAATTTACTGAAATGTAACTTCCTAAACACTGCTGCATTTTGCTTTTGGCAGTGTGGAGTCGTCATCACCCAAAGTGATAACAGTTTTACAAATAATAAATGCATTTAATGAGCGGAAATGTATGCCTTATTTCTGGTCCCTCTGGATAGTGCAGTTTTCCATCGATACACAATGTTAGTGTAGTGTACAGTAGATCTGCTAAACCAAAAACAAACATACTGTAGCTACAGCATTTGATATTTATTTTAATGGAACGTTCAGTTTTTTCCAATGACCTGTACAAAGACAACTTTTGATTTTAAAGGAAGGGGGGGAAATATAAAGTACAATTCAAGTCACCAAATACATACAACTTAACCCTCGTAATGTACTCCGGGTCAGAATGACCCAAATCACTAGCTCTTGTGGCAGATAGAGGGCGCTAAACCT
>JAODUG010012950.1:1951-24428 GCA_027564795.1 Aphredoderus sayanus | reverse complement strand
ACACACAAATCATACACAATCAGATGGCGCCGCCGTGTGGCTAAACACTATATTACGAGTACATTACGAGGGTTAAGGAAAATGCAAAGGTGAAATATGATATTTTAAACATTAGTATAGCAGCAAACAACTATTTTCCATGTAAGAAATAGTGGAGTAATGGCGTCCTGAGCTCTCAGACGCCACATTCCCTGTGTGTGTGTTGTAATCCCAGCTCCTTGTTGTCATGGTCCACGTGTGAATGTTAGTGCGTGTGTTTCTACGCAGTTGCTTTGGTCCAAGATGCTGGGGCTCATCTAGTGGCAGACAGAATCATATACATCTCCTTAACCCTCGTGATGCCCTTACAATATCATCTTGAACCACCAGATGGCGCCATCTGATTGTGTGTGATTGTATGGTTCTTTTTATTGTCATTGCTGTGTGTATTTTTTTCTTTATAATTTCTTTCTTTATGTTTTTTTTTCATGGCTTTTAACCCTCCCCCTGACCTATGGGTCAAAATGACCCACTCGCCAGTATCGGACGCCAACCACAACACAGACATATGACATTCCGTGATTGGCTCCCTCTGCTGGTAGTCTGCTGAAAAGCCTTAGGACAGCGGGAGGGTTAACGCTCCTGTGGTCCTCTGGTTTCTGGTTGTGCCAGCAGTGCACATCATGTGTGTGTGTAAGCTGTAGAATTAAATTTAGCGCCTTCTATCTGCCACAAAGAGCTAGTGCGTTGGGTCAGTTTGACCTGGAGGACAACATGAGGGTTAATAAAGGGGTACCTGTTTTACTAATACAGTGTGGCATTAAATTGATACATTCTTCTATAGTTTTCAATTCACTGCTTAACTAGTATGCATGCAGTACCCTGAACCTCCACTGGGGGCAGTTACACACTGATCTGCCAAAGTCCTTAGGACAGGATTAAAGAAAAATTATCACGTTATCCAGCTGTCTGTATTCCTATCAACTGTTCTACTGGCGGTATACTATGTGTGTGCCCTTACCCGTCTGTCCCGTCATTGCCGTTGAACTCAGCCAGAGCCAACTTCTTCAACTTGACCTTCAGCTCCTCGTTCTTCCGCTGGAGGTCCACAATGACACTGTTCAGGAAGTTGATCTGATGGGAGTCCAGCAAACAAAAGTCACTGTCATGGAAGCCCTATACTGTATATGGAGGTACAGAGAACGTTGAATGGCTTTCACCAATCTGCACTATAGAAAAGTCACACCTGTCCCTCAGCAAACTCCTTCTCCTCCCTCAGCTGGTCTAGAGCTGAATCTCCTGCAGCAGAGAAAGAAAATAAGAAGACAATATGTTACTGTGTTCTTTATAGCAAAACATTTAATTCATTTTTGTTAAAAAATTGTACATAAAAATAGAGCTTGGCATACATAAAAGTTAATATTTAATATGTAAAATATTTTAAACCATGTGAGAGGGAGAGTCAAGTCACTTCATAGGTACAGATTACAATGAAGTATATTTTAAATAGAGAGGGACCAGTGGATGGCCCCTTAACTTCATAAGGGGCCATCCCTTGCTGCATCTCCACCACTAGATGGCAGTGTAAACTCCAAGGCTATGTTCATACTGCTGACAATACGGATTTGTTTCTCAAATCAGATCAAATTAGTGTGGACAGAAGAGATAACTGTCCAGACTAATTTGCAAGTGATCAGATTGTTGTGTGTATCCATCCATCACTAACCTAACTGCATGAGTTGCTGTGGTAACAATATACAATGTAGCAAACGTAGCTACATGTTTTTTCCAACGCGGGTGCAGGAGAAATGGAAGGTGCATCATTTCACCCTCCAAACAATCGCCTTTCATGTTGCGGTGCAGATCTCAGCCACACCAGACAAACTCAGCAACAGAGCTTAAAGAAGATTTCAAAGTGTCTTTTGTGCCACACGAAATGCTCCCTTGCTGTACATTTAAGCGGGAGAGCATTGAGTGATGCAAAAAACACTTTTAAGACCAGAGCGCATCTAGCGAAATCCAATTGGAATTTCATTTCAAAACACCTCCAAATGTAATTTGAATCCGTTTTTCTCCATTTGGAGTTCATATGGTTTTCTGCTATTCAGACAAAAATCAATATGGATACAATCTGGATATGCCAAAAATCAGATTTGGGCTGGCAGCCTAAGATACTCTCCCGTAATGACTGTGATGGGAAGTTCAGCTGCAACTCGCCACAGTTTATTTACCCACCTGAGGATGTAACTCTGTCCTCTCCCTCTGATGTGTGCCTGACCACAAGCCTTTGCTCTAGACTGTGGACACGACTCTGCAGCTGGGCTTTGTCTCTCTCCAGGGTCTCCACAGCTGTCTGCAACCTCTTGGCCATGGCATTCTCTCCTCGCAGCACTGCAATCTACAGAGACGGGACCATATTTACCACCCACCCAACAAGCCTTGAGGTGTACAACCGCAGAGTGCTGATAAAGAGGTACATGGAGGTGAAAACCTGTGTACCTCGTTTCTCAGAGTTTCCAGCTCCAGGTCTTTATCTGAGATCAATGTGCCAGTGGGTCTCTGGTAGTTACTCTCTCGCCCTGTTTCCTGAGTGGGGAGGCTCTCTCTGTGGAAATTGAGTCAGAGATAAAGAATATTTATATATCAGTATTGTAGCACTTATGGAATACTGTACATCCAACGTGCACTCTGCATGGGTGCGCATGTGCAGTAAGAGAGAGAGTGAGAGAGAATGTAGGCCAAGGGATCTTGCCTGAAGAGATGAGTAAATTTGGAGGTACTAGTAATAGGGCACACACACAACAGCAGTCACCCTCTCTCCTGGTGTACTGTGTACCAGGCTTACATGGCCACAGCTCAGCTGTTACCCTCCCTCCTTCACATCCCCTTCAACACTCTCTCTCCTCCTGTGCTCCCTCACTAAGAGGTGGGATATTTAGGTACGCTACAGTTAAGTCCTTTAGCCTGTAGCAGACGCTTTTATCCAAAGCGATTTACAGCAAGATTATTAAGGAGCAGACAGCTCAAGGATGCTTTCAGGTAAGCCAAGCATGTTAGGGATCAAATCCAGGACCTTTCGGATCTATCCTGCCGACACTACTTGACGTCTGCCCTTGTGCTTGAAACCAACAGTACACAGCATCTTGGTTTGAAACTCGCCCATCCCACACTAGCACACCTCTCTACACCTCTCACTACAGAGCACACAGGCTAGATTCTGCTCTACCCCTTCCCCTGCAACTGCCCACACCTTTCTTCACATTTGGGCCAAAAAAAGGTTTTGCAGCGGCTACACTATAGTACATTCTAGAAATGTGCATTCAACCAATCCTTTGATTACTGAGCAAAGACAAATAAGACAACACTTATTTGTCTGTCTACAGACAAAAATAGCATTCACAAACTTGGTCTCCCATATATTTAAATTATATATATTGGCTTAGGGTTCAAGCCTACGCCAATACAACAGCTAAGGCTGCCTTTTTATAAAACACTCACATAAAACCAAACATGCTGTGTGTCCTTTACAATTGTCAGGCATGTTTTAACATTTATTTAATATGGGAAAATCTACCTATGCCAATATAAAACGTGACAATTCATATTTTTGACAAACGTTGAATATGATACACAAGATGATGCCCAAATTATTAATAAAGCCTAGTATATATTATGTACACTGATGTTTAAGGTTCCCAAACGCTTACCTGCTTTTCATGTCTGGCTGTAGGCTGTCCCGCTCCTCAGTGAACTAAGAAACACAAACACACAAAGGAGCTTTTAATAGGCTAACGCTCTGCTGCTACATGTTCAGTAACAGCAGGTTACATGTTAAGAACCTTCTTTCATTCCTGAAATTAAAATGTACAGTATAATGTAGACAGTACCTCCCCAAAGTGTTGAGATTTCTGAGATGCCAGCTTCAGTTTCTCTCTGGGAAAAACACACACACACACACATATATATAAATATATACATTGTGCAGTTAACCCTCCCGCTGTCCTATGGGTCAAAATGACCTGGTGCACTCGCCAGTAGCGGGCGCCAACCACAACATGGACATTGTTGAGCCAATGCATACACTGATATTTGGCTGGACAAAAACATTATAAAAACAGTATACTATACAAACACTAAACTGCAATGGGTAAGCAATAATGGTAGTCCTATCCGAACATTATTGCTATGGTACAAGCTCCTACGTCCTTGGATACACAGTTGGGCTACAAACAAACCTCAAGGCCTAAGGGGCCAATTACATACTCCCCTGAAACTTTACACTTCAAATTCAACACTTTACAGAACACTAGTTCATGTTCAACTAACAGATCAGTTTGAAGTAATCTGTTAGAATCAGACCCACCTGTCAGCCCAATCAAAGTAATTTATTGTGTGCCTAAGGCACACATGCAGAGATGCTCTACGTTGTGATACTGATATCTTCCTTGCCTGGTCTGTCAGTATTGTCGCCAGTGTCTTAACTGGCCACTATGTGTTCTCAGCCTATAATAGTCTATAGTGTGTCAGCAGTGTTATTGTGATAAAATAACCTTTTTGTTCATTATTACATAAGCAGCATGTAATATGCTCTATAGCATCTAATATGTTCTAAATTTTTAAGAATAAAAAAATAAAGGGGATAAATAACTAATGTTGTTAATATGTCTTCACTATTTTAAATAAAGTAGGCATGTCTGTAGTGCCAATATTAATTTTAGTTAACAAAACTGGAAAAATATTACATCTCCAGTTATACTTTAATTTTATATAATGCACAAAAAAGTATCCCACTTCTCTAATACAGGGAAATCGGCAAACGGTGGCTAAGGAATTAATGTGATAAAACAAAAATGATGTTTTCCGGTCATTTAGGAATTGTCCCAGATAATCTCAGTTCTATATACAGCAAAGCTTATTTTTAGTATGGTTATAAGTAGAACCCAATGTGCAGTGCGTGACAAATGGTCTGCTGGGTGCCACCTGGGTGAAGAATATATCTGCTTCTGTAGCATTATCCACTCAAACATACCCTACTGTATAACAGCAAGCAGAAAACACTCTACAAAATGATTATGCCACTGAATTTTCCAAACACAAAAATTTAATTTTGTATAGTTTGTACTATTTGCAATTCACCTCTTTCAATTTATTAGCTACCAATGTTGACATTTCGCAGAGTATTCCATTTGTATGTTCATACTGTATATATGAAGAAAATGGGAAAACAAATCAGGACTTCACAAAGCACACAGCAACAAACAGTGCTAGCTGTTTCCACCCAGCTGCTGTCAGTATTTTCACAAAAGCAGCACTCACCACAAACAAAGATGCAACAGACAGACTTGTCACACAGATGCACAAAGGAGTGGAAATGTTGGTGGCTGGCAGTTCTGGGAGGACAGACCGGGGTATTACATAACACTGCTAGCAGAAGGCTAAGTACGGTATGCATCAGAAAGCATTGTGGTTGTTGTCAGGATGGGTAAAGGAGAGGTAAATGTGAAATCTTAAAACACTTTTTTTCTTCATTCATTTCCTAGCATACAGGCCTACATAAAAGTACGTGGCCGAGGACAACTGTCTGCTGTTTTTGTGAATTGCCTACAAGTGAACCAGCATCTCCAGCTGCAATCCTCATCCAGGATACTGTGTACTGATGATTATAATTCAGCCAATCACAATCCATCTGGAGCAAAGACATAATAGGCCAGAATGTTGATGACTCGGGAGGTGTGGCTGTATGATGATTAAGCACACACACACACACATACACCACACTCAGGGAAGCACACATCCAGCTACACACTGTTCTATAAATAGACCTCCAAATCAGGCGGGAGAAGCACAGCAAACATTCATGAAATACACTGAGGTTGTAAACGCTAATGTGTTTGGGCTATTTATTTTATTATTTATTTTTATAAATAAGAGATTATTTTAGCCAAGAATTCGGTCAAAGTCAAAACATTGTGGCTACATTAACCTTACTGAGTTCTCATTGTGGAACTAGCTTGCTACCTGCTGTTACTATTTATATTATTGTAATGACAATGACTTGGCATACATGGTATAAAACTGTAAAGCATCAAATGTTTTTTAGATTTGATATGGAAATATATGATAATTTAGTTATTTCATTTTTAATATTAATATATTTGTTTATGGTAATACATTTCAGTAAGTTAGACTGACAAAGAGGAATGTGCAACCTTGAGTAACAGTCTGTTGTTTATGTTGGATTCCTGTGAAATGGTGCAAGAAGCCTACAGTGTTTTACAAAGCACTATGGCACATGGTAATCTGTCTCTGCACAGCTGCTGCTTAAAACAAGGTAGCTCCACTTTTGTCCTCTCAGGGGATTCCCGGGCCAGAGGTAACCTAAAGTCGCCACACTGACTGGAATACAGTTTTGGTTTAGGGTCAGCTCTTGACATGGGCAGAGAAGAGACACTTACATTTCCATACGGAGAGCTGCAATATGCTGGTTTTCAGAGCTGCTCAGCTCCTTAGACAGAGCAAGCTCTTCCTGGTATTGGGAATTCTGCTGTTTGAGCACATCGATCTGCAGGTGACAAACAGGGAGAGAGAAAGAAAAAAAAAATTATGTCACTATTTTTTTAAATGTATTTCTACCTTTATGCGATAATTATTTATTATTATTTGTATTATTATCCGAGCTGTATAATTCATGAGACTGAGGTCCTAAACGCTAATAAACGTAAATGCTACTTTATAATAAGAGTCGTGAAATAACTCCCTAAGAAAAACACTACTTTGGTCCTGCAAAGACATCATGTGTGGCGAAGATAACCGACATCCTCGTTTGATCACCGCATAGCATGGGGGGAGTGAATGATCTTGTCAAACAAAATCTTAACACGGCAGTCCTTTGATTTAGATCTACAGTAGAAGGCTCTGTGTAATTAGTCTGTGCTGCAAAAGCGCCCAGTCTGCTAGCAGAAAGTAGAATCATTTTTTATTATATAGACCAAACCGAACAGGCAGCTGAATCTGCTCAAGTGTGGTCTAGGTAGCTAAACTATTTACATTGTACCTAGCGAACTGCATGTAGTTCATGCCATTCATCCTGAGATCTGAGGATAAGCTGCATCCATAACACTTTGGCAGGATAGACAACTCAGAAGTCACATTAATAGGGACAGCCCTTTAAAGCTGTTGTTATCCCATTTTTACTCTCCAAACGTCTTAGATGCAAATATGTTTATTCTCTATGGTACAAAGACTGTAGTAAGAACTTACTGGAACTAAGCACAGCAAACACGTTTCAAGAGTACACACAACATCTTCCATCTGAACATAAAGAACAATAGGAGAACTCATTACTAACCATTCAATCTAGAGCTAAGGGATGCCAAAGGTGTCTGACTACACAAACAAAACTACAGTATATTTACAGGACACTTTGTGACACTCTCTCAAACTTCCTTTATCCAAATGCGAGGTGTTGTGACAATACCATCTCATAAAAAATAAAAAAATAAATAATACACCAGTCAGTAATTAATTTAAATGTCGGATCAATCAATGTGAACTCAATTCCGGAAAACATCCTATGCATGACTTTGCATGTCCTCTACAGTACAGTACTGCATGTTTACAGTGCTCATGGGCCTTGTCCACACTGTCAGCACTTTTCCATGCTTCCAAACCAAGGTTACTGTATGAAACAGCTCAATATTATAGTAAGAAAGTACAATGAATAACAGCATGAAGACACACACACACTATCTCAAGTGCACTTAGATTGCAGTTCCATGCAAATAAACTGCCCCGAAATCGTATTCTATTCTTATACACTTGACA
The DNA here is from genome assembly GCA_027564795.1 of Aphredoderus sayanus. Taxonomy (NCBI): domain Eukaryota; kingdom Metazoa; phylum Chordata; class Actinopteri; order Percopsiformes; family Aphredoderidae; genus Aphredoderus; species Aphredoderus sayanus. The sequence goes on along the minus strand of JAODUG010012950.1, from coordinate 16,625 downwards.
ACCCTACAGGAGTTACTGTACATTTTCCAGCATGCACACATTGAGGATGCTGTCTGAGCCGATCTCAGCCTCTAGGTGTTTGTTTATGACACACAGCTGACTCAGATCCCCCAGGATGAGCCACGCGCATACCAAAGGTCCAAACAAACATGGTAACACAAGCCATTCAAAACAACAACAAAAACAACATGTCTACCTCACAACGTGCAACCCCAAACCCTTGTTATGACCCAGCAGGCTGAAGCACTGTGAATGTGCCTGGGATCCTACCTGGCAGTGAGAGGGGTAGGTGCCCTGATGAAGAGCAGCTATGTCCATGTCTACAGAGCACTAAGCCAGCCAGCCTCCCTCCCTCTATCTATACACACACAGGCTGGCTAATGCGAGCCAGGCGTTAATAAAACATCAGCTCCCCTTCACTGTCGCACACAGGGAAGAGAGAGACAGAGAGAGAGACAGAGACAGACTGAGAGAGAGATAGAGAAACAGCATGCACAGTAGACAGAGCTGGAGAGATCACAGGAAAGAGAGACTTGCACTAAAGAGGAAAAGCATTTTCATTATGTAATGCCAGATAAGCTCCTCCCTCACTTGCCCCCACTCTTGCTGATGCCCTTGTGCTCGCACACACGCGCGCACACACGCACACGCACACACACACACACACACACACACGCTCTTGCAGGACTCGCAATTTAGCATCACATCACTAAGAGAAGGAGCAGCATCAACCTTAAAGTCTATGGTCTTGCTTTATTCCATTGACCTCTAGTCCGGTATCTTGTATGCGCAGCTGTACTGCATCAGTACGCACACACGCAGTCCTCTAGAGGGCCTCACAAGACAGGACAGCAGAAGCGTGTGTCCTGTGAGCCGGCCATTAAATATTCTGGCCCCCCACCCCCACCCCACACACACACACACGGTACAGCTTGCTCTGACATGTGCACGATTACGTCACAGCGTATGGGAACATACGCTGTGAGGAAAAAGGGGAGACAGAAATGAGAGCAATAGTAAGATGGTGCATGTATGTGTGTGTGTGTGTGTGTGTGTGTGTGTGTGTATGTGTGTGTGTGTCCCACAAGGCAACGTCACTGCTCTCCCAGACCCTGTTAGCTACGGTGTTCACACACTGCTTTCTTTGATGGTAGTGGCAGACATGTAATCTTCATTCTCTACGCCTCTGGATCAAAATAAACACCCTACAGATGTCAGTTTATTATAATCCTCATTTATGATCTATTAGTTCACACTGGGATGATTCATGCCACACTGATTACAATTAATACTCAATATTTTAATGCCAGGGACAGTTAAGTTAACATTTAAAATCATTCTAGCCAGAATGTTACAATTGTGGAAATAAGAAAATGCTTCACTACATTCAAATTGCATGTGTGTGTTTATTATTATTATTATTATTATTATGTTAATCTCCTATTCATTGATCCTGTGGTAACACTGAGGTCCTAGCCAGATGGGGTCAGTATACCCTCACAAGAGAGTAAGAGAAGGGGGGGGGGGAGGGAGAGAGACAGAGAGAAAGAGATAGAGAGAGAATGTCAGAGTATTGCTGAAGTACTCCCATTAGTATAAACTCAGGGCAGTGACAGTGGCAGAGGAGAAAGGGAATGCTGGCCCAGGGCACCCAGTAAGTGGCTGATGCACATGTGGCCCATGTGCCATCAGCCAAGTGTGGAAGAGAGAGTGAAATGCCCTGTGGATCTGATGAGACATTATGCATGCAGCCAAGTCACGTGTACTACACTTATGCATTACATATACACTGAAGAACAGCACATAACTGTTCACTGTTATGTATTCTAATGCTAATTATTGCATTACATATAAACTGAAGAACAGTACATATACAGTATGTTCATTGTTATGTATTCTAATGCTATTGATTGCATATTTGTATTGTACTGTTGTTTCGTTTAAAGCCTTTCTAGTGAAAGAGGCTTCAAAACCTTTTGCATTGCATACTATACAAAAAACATTGCAATGTAGTATATATAGTATGTGTATCAATGTTAAATGCATTAAACTCAGGCACAGTAAAACACTGCTAATCGATGCTCTGGCACGACAGCTTCATACTAGCGTCTTCTCATTACCTGATTGGTCAGTTGCTCAAGAATCTGGGCTGTCTTCTCTGACTTCTCAGCGGCCTGGAAAACATTATGAACCATAAATAATAATCCTAACACCATTTTAGCATATGTTTATTAGAATTGTGTCACCTCTACATAGTGCCTATTACTTAGAACAGGAATTTATCTGATCTCGTCATTCACTATCAGGTCACTTTCAGGTAGTTTTTAGCTCACTTTCAGGTAAACAAAGCATACATTCCTTCATACTGACGTTTCCGTCATAAGAAACTCATTTTAATTTCAACCTAATTTGCAATGCATTCTACAGAGATGAAAGGAAATAGGCTACTGTACATGAAAGCTTCCTCGCCAATTGCAATTCTAAGAAAAGTTTTTTTTTTACCTCAGATAACCAACAGATATACGTTCAAAGAATATAAACACAGACATGTATTCAATTTACAGCTAAAAAAGCATAGAGAGAAGGCCATCATCATAGTCATACAAGATACGTTGTCTTCTCAAAAAGAAAACATAACAATCTCTCCATTTTAATTTCTCCTTCTTTTGTTGTACTTGTTTACCACCAATAGAACATACACATATTGTGTATTTTCTATCTTGATTAATAGTATACTGTACCATCAACATCCGAGCCTACCTGTTTCAGCTGTTCTTGGAGCTCGCTCTCTCTGTGATGGCTGTCTTCTCTCTGGGCTTGGTTGTCTTGGTGTGCCTGCTCCACACTCTTCTCCAGCTCTGAAACCAAAAAAGAAAAAAAGTCTAACAAGTGCACACACCTCTACAGACTAGTCACTGGTGTTAAAACAAGGGAGTCACACTGTCTCTCCAGACAGAGACAGAGATGGAGTATTTTTTACCTTGCATGGCCTTGGCTGTCCTCCTGTTCTCCTCCTCTGCTGTGTCAAGCTTTTGTCTCTGCAATGATGAAACAGCGACTCGACTATAAGCTGAACACCTACGTCACTCAACAGTTACATTCCTGTAGCTAAACAGAAACATCTCCCCCTTCCATGAGCCAGTCAGAGAAAGGTGACTATATTCACAAAATATGCAAGTTTTCTGCATTAAACTCCTAATGGGGTTACTTTAATTATGCCCAAGAGCAAATATTTTCACTGAAACAAGCAAAAGGAATTCTGTAGCTACACATCAGTTACAGACCACATTCCATTTCTCAATGTCAAGCAAATCTATTCCAACATGGTTATGCATAAACAATGGAGTGTAACTCATATATGCATGCTAAAGCAAACCATTACTTGTTGGAAATGTAGGAATTTATGTCCTTTTTTGCAAATACTGTGTGCATGTGCGAGCGTGTGTGTGTGTGTGTGTGTGTGTGTGTGTGCGTGCGTGTTCTCACCAGGCCAGTTAGCTGCTGTTCTAATGAGCTCCTATCCTGCTGTACAAACAGCAGTTCTTTCTGTTTGGTCTCCAGGTCCACACTCAGCTCACTAATCTGTAGGAAACATGCAGAGCCATATATACCTGCTATAAATCATGTATGTTGAGGGCTTTTGTAAACAAAATATAAGTGTTAAAAGGAGTACAGTAACAACTTTAAAAGGAAACTTAAATAATTGTCACATCTTCAAAAGGAGTAATGTGGACTACCACTAGGGGCAGAGCAACAAAAAGTACTGGTGAAATCATACAATATACCACTGTGGGTGTCACATACTACCATATACTACCACTTTACGTCATGGTACAAATTGTGATGCAGAAAAATAGTGAGTTGAATTCATTCTGGGTTACAATAAGGTCTGCTGGCAGTGCTAGAGATGTTTCTCTCTCAGCCAACCTTCTTCTCCTGGGACTGGGTCTGGGCCTTGAGGGTGCTCAGCTGCTGCTGGGACAATGACACAGCATCCTCCTTCTGCTGGAAGGCCCTGAGTCTGAGCTGAAAGTCTGCTACTTCCCTCTCCAGCTCCATGATCCTGGACCGCTCAGACACTGTGGCCACCTACAGGCCAGATGTGGACAGGACAAGTACCGGTATGAGATGCTGCACCTTGGTCATAAAGAATGTGTAGGTAGTTATTTCTGTGTGTGTACGTGTGCGTGTGTGTGTGTGTGCGCGTGCGTGTGCATGTGTGCGCGCGTTGGGAGAGGACAGGTGTCTCACACACACATTAGTCAGCAGACTCACCACACTTCAAGCAGTTAATGTTCGTGCCAGACATATATATATCAGTGATATATATTTATGACATAATTCAAGAATGAATAGCCTATGGTGTATGGAGATTACAACCTATAAGTTTCTATGTTAAAGTTAACAAAAACAGACAGCCTTACAGCCAGCACTGAGAAATAAATATTTTGCCAGCAAGTAGGCAAATATTTATATATCAAAATATTCCATTATATGAGTAACAGCGTAGTTCATTTGCTGAAATGAATGGCATTCTTGTGACTATCTAAGCCAAAAGAAAGTAATCGTTTTGTCTTTAGCAGTGAACCTTTCCGCTTTGCCTCAAGATAATTGAATAATCCCCAAGGGAGAAATTGGTTGTTGCAAAGCACCTGAAACTGGCTGTTGCCTCCACTCAAGTTGTTATTGTAACAACATGGGTATTCCAAATGAGACTTACTTAATCTGAATATGACTGTATAGTCCCAAAAAGTCCAACTGTGTTTCCACGGAGCTTCCAAAACTCTGGTTCTGTTACACTACACTCTATATCTGGTAAAGAATTGTAACAGGCAGGACTTGTATAAAAGAAGGCAGGGCGTAGCTAAGATTCTGTTTACATTACATACAGAAACACACCTTTTAGTATAATAGTGAAGGGTGATAAGAATAGTTCTATTGAGATGCTGATATGTCTGTCATTGACTCAAGTGATGCCTTCGATGCTTCATTACTTTTATTAAACAAATTGAGTGCTCCCTATGAAGAGTGGCACTCAGTCCTACAGGTATATTGGATTCCAGTATTACCCTAGTGTCCTCTAAATCCCTCTGGAGTTTTTCTGCTTTGGTCTTTTCAAAGAGCAGGCTCTGTTCAAGCTCCTTTATGTGGGCATGCTCCAGTTTGGTCTGCGTCTATTAGTCAGAGAGAGCAAGAAGAGGAAAGAGAACACACACCATTGCCAGACATGACATGCCAGAAGGAGGCAACAAACCATGTTTCAAAGAGGAGATTAGTGTTAGGACGCAGAAGGTCGCAGGTGTTTTCATGACATTAATTGGCACTGGAATAGCAAACAAACCACACAGTACTGACGATGCTTAGTCATGCTTAAGAATATGTAAGTGATCTAGAGAGGTATGGATAGTTTGAGGTCTTTTAGATACATTTCTCTTGGTGACATTTTTCAAAACACTGACATCACTGTTTTTCCCTCATGTCCTGTGTTGCTTCTATTCCATTGCCAGAAGGGGAAAACAAAGCTGAAAGCCTTGTGGATCAACTCAAAAGGATGAGGACAAAACAGGCAGCACACAGTGAGAAGGCAAGACACACATAACAGGCTTTTAGAAGGACCGTTATCAGTGTTGCAAACAGATATGCTAGAATTAACAAATTCATTTAGAAAGAATTAATACATTTGCAGGGAAAATATATTTTATGCATGAAAGAACCATCACTGACTAAACTGTTTAATTTTTCAAAATTAGAAAACGTAATAATGATCGTTAATCATGAATAATATCAAAATGGTGTGTTGTAATAAAATAGTTATAGATGCTTATTTGGCTTATACGAGTTATTAATGATTAACGTCTAAAAGAAATACAAACTGGATTCACTGAAATTAATAGACTAATAGACTAATAAAAGACTAATAAGCTACTTTTGACATTCACAGGGGACAAAAGCGTTTGAAAACTAAGCTTTTTCTGAAAAAGTATAGATCTTTCTTTAAACCTTTACGAGCCTGGATTATTTATATTAAGCACATATTTGAAAAACAAAACAATTGGCTATTTGCCTACCTCCAGGTCTCCTTTGGTAATGCATGCCTCTTCTACACGGAACTGTAGATCCTCTACTTTTCTGTTCAATAGAGAAGAAATGTGACTATGACAATACTGACCTATACTTTAAGGTCTCCTTTCATAACATTCAAGGTTTTCCAGTTGTGGTCATGTGTATTGTCTAATGGGACCTGACAGGGATGGATTAACATTGAAATCGGAAATGTTTAGCTCAGATGGAGAAATTAACTGGAATGATTGAGCCTTTAATGCTTAAGCACAGAAATGAACTGAAACCCAGTCTGCATAACCTAATGAAGAAACAGTATTGATGCCTGTCAAAAGAGCAAAGGATAACCAGAGGAGATAACCAAAAGAGCAGATACCTCCTTTCCTCCTCCAGTTGGTTGAGTAGCTCCACCTTATCTCTGTCTGCTGTCTCCACCAGGGTGCGCAACTGGTCCAGCTTGGCTTCCATCTCTATAGCATACTAACATATCGTAGCATAGAACAGCATTTCACAAGGCAATTATAATACTGAACTAATTATGATTGATATTATTTATTGTGTTGTACATGTATCAAATATCATTGTAATGACTGGAATTATATAAATTGTCATTATTATTGAAATGGTGTTGCGAGACAACACCTATGTGGCTAGAGAATTAGCCATAATGGGGTTTGTGCTTTAAACAAATCAATATTATCTAGAAGTTGGAAAATTAACAAAAGGTGTTCAATACAGTATTAAAAACTGAACTGTATCTACAACTGCATCTCCTTTTCGCACTCTCACACAGGCTAGTCTCAATTCTGGCCTTCCTATTGGACAAGCTAAGTAAGGTGAATCCCTGAACCAACCAGTGGGCGTTGGGCACACAACACTGGATGGACACAGCGGAGCCGGAGGCAGAAGTGAATTAGTTAAGTAGACGTAATTTAACATATTTTCTGTATAGTGCAGAAACCATAATCTAACCCACTGGTCCTGGGGATCTACTGCCTTGCATGTTTTATATGGCTCCCTGCTCCAACCCCTGCTTCAAATAAAATGGGTTGCTACTGTGTCAATCACCACAGAAGCCTGATAATGATCCATTCATTTGAATGAATGACATCAAATTCCTAGTAAACTATGTTTAAATATGCAGCCTTCTTTATGCGGTTTGGCCTGTATAGTGTATATGGTCACTAAAGACGGAGGTTTTCATCCAGGGTAAGGATATTTAGAAACTTTGTAGTCAGTGTTCACATGTAAACAAGGAAAACAGAGTTGTTGGCTTGTAACTTCAGCTTGCGTATCATTATCTCCTTTGTTTGACGTCAGAGTGTGCAACTTCATATCCTTTTTTCACATAAGGCCTTTCTCTCCACAGGCTTGAAAGCATGTCACTGCGTTCTCATGTGAATGGAGATTTCTTTCACCATGGTTGTGTTTCAACGGGATTGCTTTTAAATCCCTGCTTTAAAATGTATCCGCGTACGTGCGTACTAGGCAAGAATCATGACCTGAACATCAAAATCCACACTGGAACGTGAAAGTGTGTCGTCAGCCCCTAATTCCTTCTAACCAAGACATCGGTTGTTATCTCACCTGATCCTGTCCCTTCCTAAGCAGAGACAACTCCTGCTGCACCTCTCCTGCATGGCTAGTTGCCTTGGCAACCTCGCCGCGCTCAAGGTCCCTCTCAGCCAGCAGCTGTTCGATGTGTTGCTGCTTCTCCTTGAGTGCCTCCTGCAGCGCTGTGGTACCGGAGATCTTGCGAGCGTAGCGTGCCGATGTCTCTGTCAGCTGGAGAGGAGGGGGACTGGCTGAATATGGTGCATGGCAAACAGTTGTGCACACAGAAGGCGTAGTTATAAAGATAGCTAATTCCTTTAGCATCCAGTAATAGCCAAAAAAGCATGCAAGGCACTGAGATGCGTCCACAAGAAATTAAGCGTACAGTATATGAACAGCGGGCGTTCAAAGGCACTACCATCTTCCGCCAGCAGATGGCGCCACCTGCTTAGGTTTTGACGCCGTACATAGCGTTGGGTCACTTTGACCCGGAGGACAGCATGAGGGCTAAGGAGGCCGACAGTGAACGGCAGAGCGTGTGTTTGGTGCCTCACCAGGCCTGCGCGGCTGGGCTTCCCGCTGACGGAGGAGGTGACGGAGCTGAGCGAGCTCACGGACGAGGCGCTGGGGCTCCTCCTAAGGGCGGATCTCCTCCGCGAGCCCTTCGCCTTCGTAGGGGTGGTGCACGGAAAGCCTATACGGGTCACCTTGTGCACCGGGGCGAACAGGCCATACCTGGGTGAGCACTGGAAGAATCTGAGGAGCAGTACAAGGAGAAGCAGCAATGTGATCATAGCGAAACTACTGAAAACTGACGCACGCAGAACAACGATGTGTGTTACTCAGTCTGCCGTGAATACTGCTAACATTAGCCTCAACAATGTTTTACCCTTGTGGTTGAAACTGGCATTACAAAAACACTGTTGCTTTAGTAAAACTCTCAACGCTATCTACTCCTCCCCCGGCGCTCACACTGTTCTCTACCATCCCCCGTACTGATTCCCCCTCGTGCCTCACCTGGTCCCGGCCACCGCACCGTCATTTTTCCCGAGGGGTTCGTCCAGCTCCACCCCGCACCACTCCCCCTTGGCGAAGTCGGTCTCACCCAGGAACCTCACCACCCCGGCCTTGTTGCCCCCCACCTGCACGTAAAGCGGGGAGAGCGGACACTCGACGTCAGTACGTCTACGGCGCTATGCAGCCTTAGCACGGACAGCGGGGTACGCACCAGCACGCGCTCGCCAAGCCTCAGCTCCCTTCGGTTCCTCTTGAGGGAGTCGGTCTCGGAAAGGTTAGACAGCGACTCGCTGGCTGTGAGGGTTCGAGTGAGGGTGCCAGCTGTCTTTGTGCCAGTTCCCTGCCCTGAAGCATGGATATCACTTTCAAAATGCTTACAGGATGTAACAAGAGATGTCAGCAAATATGATCATGCTCAGTTCCATATGTAAAGGAGGACAAGCAAGCTTGCCACACACTAACATGGACATTTGCATTTAGTAAAACCAACCAAGGTGCTGGGTGTTACCAGTTGAGGTAGTGCCAGCAGGTGCAGATTCCACCGCCGCAGAGACCCCCTGGGGTGGGCTTGCTTGGCCCTCATTTGTCTCCTTCTCTAGCATGGGCGTCCTGGATAGTTTGGAGGGCCGCGTGAATATGCCCCTCCCATCTTCACACTGGAAATACCTGACGCCCGCCACCGACCCATCATTCTTTCCAATGGGATCATCCAGCACAATGCCTGCCCACTGCCCGGGAGCAAATTGTGTGCCCCCGACAAACTGCACACAGCCTGGTTTGTTGCCATTGACCCAGACCCTCTCTCCTATTTGAAACTCCCCAGCTCCATCCGGGGTGGGTGAGGTCACACTGGCAGGAGGCTTCTCTGGTGGAACAGGCTTTGGAGTACCTGGGACAACATTGCGGTTTGTAACTGCTATTCACTGCTTTTATTTTCAACTAATGGCAAGGCACAAATCAGTCATTTTAATGGATAAATATTAACTGTTTGAAGAAAACAAACGTTTTGAAAATATAATGTATTGATCCATAGTAATGAAAAACAGGCCTGCTTCATAAGGAGCTAGCCTACACAAACTACCAGCCAATCATTGTATGTGTCTAATACTTCTGGCTCTTACTAGAGGAGGGTGATGTCCTTGTTTGCCCTCCAGAGGTACGGACTATTTTGCTGGGAGGTTTAAGTCCACTTGGCTTGCCTGTGCTCATGGCTCCCTCTCTGCCCAGGTGCTGTGGGGTGCCTGGCCTACCCCACTACTCTACAATGTCCCGACTTCAAGGTGGAGAACTGACAAATCTAACTGTGAAAGTGAACTACATACATTAAATCCGCATAAAAATGATTACATGCAAAGCATTGAAATTAAAAACAGGGTTGTAGACTGTCCCTGTTTACTTATTGCACAAATGCGTACAATTTACAACTAAGGCTACATTTTATTCAGAGACAGACTTAACTGAACTAATTACATGTATATGTCTGCTTTAGGGTTACTGTAGCTTTTCAGCTGACTGCAGTTTAACCTTATTGTCTGCTGCAAGATCAAAGCAGCACACCTTCAGATGTCAAAATTCATTACGTGATTAAAGTGTTAGAGAATACATAAAGTCCTTTTCATATGTTTCCAATATTAATTATGTTGTTACAGTAGGTTTAAATAGATATAGATATTACCACCGCAGCAGACCCTACTGTTACTGTTAGGCTCTTCTTGGGTCTCGTTAGTCTGGGCTGTACAGTTGGCTACTTAAGATGCGATGTCATTATCATTTAGACTCATATAAATACATGTTATGGTCATATTTTGTTTATTTGTGCTAACGTACGTTTATATTAAACAACTAAATCAGATTAATTCTGCTGAAATGTACATGTCATTTATTTCTCCAGTTACTCAACAGAGCCTGTTACTGTAGTAGCTATCAGTCCCTGCTGGAATTTATTCCAGGCTGTGAAAGCTACTGTTAGCTAGCTAAATATCTGCAAAAAACCGACATTTATGTTAACGTCAAGCAACTTGCAAACAACTTAGAATATGAGAGGGAATACAATGACAGACTGAGGAAAGATAAGTTACTGGACGCTTACTTGCTTTGTTTATGTTTCTGTTATCGATGTAGCGCAGCAGTACACCTAGCTCCGTTACATTTACAGACTGATTTCTATTCCAGCCCAGCCCAGCCCTGTCTCAAACACTGTGACGTCATCTTGGAAACCAGTCCGGGGAGTCAATTTGCATCTCTGACCATAAGGGTGTAGTGTAGTACCATACAAAAGCTATTTCTAGAGAATATAACAATGGTTGTTTATTGGATTATGCGAGTCCTTTTCAACAGTGAGGGAAATCAAATTTTAAAAAATGCAAGGTTTCATTTTAAACATTTTCCACTTTGTTATAACATTTTCCTACATACTTTAAACAGTCAAATTACATATTTCCTGGAATTATAAAACGACCTTGTAATTACTACAGCAGAACAACATTCATTTTTTCAGAATGTTTTTATCAGTTTATGATAAATCAATACGAGCCAATGTGTTCTAAATCCCACCACAGCTATTATATTTTAAGCACACACTATATATTGTGATAGTACACAGCAATTACATCTACAGTCCATGTTATCTTTTACTTCTTTTATATTACAGCTTACATCATAGGTGTAGCAGAGGCCCAAGGATAACTGGTTTCACATCTTACTTTCAATGGTAGATATTTTATTCTCAGTTGAAACAGCCTCATTTTTAGGTTCTTTCCTTCTCAACAGTTTATTGAAAATTTTCAGGAAGGTACCACTGAAGGCCGGACTTGAGAAGTAGTACACAATAGGGTTGAGGACACTGTTGAAGTATGTAAAGCACACTGAAGTATAAAATGCCAAGTTGACCTGCTCAAAATACATGCATTCCGTGTACCATGTCTTGAGAACCCACACCGCAATGCGTGTTGCTGTGCTTGGAAAGAAGCAAATGATAAAGATCAACGCCACTGCTAAAACAAATTGAACTGCCCGTTTGATCTTTCCCTTAGTGTCCAATGTCTTGTTTTTCAGCTGCCATGTAATTCTGGTTGTACAGAAAGCAACAATTACAGTGGGCAGGACAAACTGAATCACATAGAAACAATTGTGCCAGGTGGAGAGGGGGCTTAAACCCATGCAGATGTTGAAGCTTTCACACTGAGTGCGATTGTTAGCCAGGAAGAAATGCTGATCAGCTAGCAGGTATGCTGTAGCAAGAACAATCAGGCACCACAAGCCGAGAGACACCCACAGTGCATAGGTCAGACCCACACGATTAATGCGGTGCAGCGGATGAACGATCTTCAAGTAACGATCAACAGCCACAGCAGTTAAGAAAAAGATTCCAGCTGCGCGGCCGGCCGCCAACAGGAACAGCAAGATCCGACACGGTATGTCGCCAAACACCCAGTCTTTTGCACGTCTGTAGTAATCAGCCCTGAAAGGTAGGCAGAACAGCACAATAGAGTCTGCAACAGCCAGGTGAGTGAGGTACACAGAGTTGGGCTTCCAGTTGCCCATGTCAAAGAAGAACATCCACAGAGCTAAAACGTTCCCCATCAGCCCAAAGATAAACTCTAAGAATAAAATTGGAGGCAAAAGTTGGTCCATGATGGGAGTGTCAAAGGCACAGCAGATATCGCTCCGATTTATGCTCATGGTTGAACCCTCAGTGATGCGCACTAAGTTATGCTGCTCTTAACTGTATCAACAGAGATATGGTGTACCAGGTGACTCTTTAAATGGCATTATTGTTTGTGCTCATGCAAATGATTTTCCTGTGATGATACTAAAGCAGAGATAAACACAGGTGGAGGAAATAAATACAAATTATCTTCAAGGGAGCTGTACTGACCCAATGGGACACTGTCTCACCTGTAAAGGGCATCTATCTAGGGAGAGCACCTTCATTAGAAATCTATTATGCTTAAAACTAAGGACGCTCATGGGTATTGAGAAGGATACATGGGTCCCTGAAAAACAACTAACCTGAGGCCATGTACGTATCTGACTTACAATGGGTACAATTAATAATTTCTACTACTGAACAAACTACCCCACACCTTTCCAAATATGTGGACAAATCAATTTAATATCTTACTTTATATATAAAAAAAATAAAATAAAACTTGCGTGAACAGGTGAATGAGACTGAAATTTATTAGCCTATAGATTGAGAGTGAAGAGCATTTGGGAAGAATTCACATCATACCACACCTTTGGCAAATGAGAGCAAAAGCAGCTATCAAGAACTAAAAATGCCATGTGAGTGGCCATGTCCACAGTCTTTATATACAGTAAATAAAATAGATATAAAATGACTTAATGTTGATGTGTACATTTGGCCAGGAGGATGATGTTGATGCCACGTCCATGCCAGTAAAAGTGCATAGCAGGCCTTCATTTCTTGACCTCTCCCAGATCATCAATGCTGTCATCATCCACCTGTTAATGACAAAATAAAGCTGTAGAAACTGAAAATAGATGTCATGAAGTATTCAATTGTAATTAACGATTTTCCTATAGTAAGAATATAGTGTGTTGAATTGAAAACTCCATGATTTTATTTACACACACACACTAATCAGTGAAGGGCATTTCTCCTCATGTATTCTTATAAATAGAAATACACCAGTGAGCTCTGCTCCGGCAGTTAAGAGGCTGCCATTATTTTTTTTTACAAGCGAGTACATTTATAACTGAATGCATCTGCATCTAAATGACTTTCCTAATCTAAATGTGAAAGCTTCTCTATGAAAATCATCCAGGAATGGAACTGGTGGGTCACAAAGAAAAATGCAATCATTGCATACTTTGTTTACATTTACTTGACAGCTCACCTCAGGCCACTTTTCTTGAATGACATCAATTATGTCATCTGTAAAATCTCCCTGAATAATTATTTCATCCTCTGCTGTAACTGAGGCACCACAAGAGAACTTCTGGGCAAAGAAACGCTGAGCCTCTTTTAGATCGATATCTGCAAAGTAAAAGGTTAGAAAAACATAGAAAGATTGTTCTATTATAATCATACATTTGGAGACATGTTTTTGTTTGTACATCATGTGCAGTATACATGTTTCCGTACCAAATGTTGCCATGCCACATACTCGTGTGACATATTTCTTCTTGGCCCTTGGGATTTTTGCTATTGTAACTTTCTGTGGCACAGTCTTCTTTTTCTGTTTAATCTGGCCTCTTCCACCTAGAAATGAAAAGACAAGGGTTTCCCAAAACAGCACTCATTTACATACTGACAGTATTTAAATCAGACCAATTAGCAAAGTAATTTCAGTATTGTAAACATACAATGATCCTATACACCTCTGGAAAAATGAAAATACCACTGGTTTTCCTTTTTTATATGCAATACATGCATTTGTGTAATATTTATATAATTTTTTTTAAATGTACAGTATATTTATACAGTTACATCTACAACCCTCATGATGTCATTCAGGTCAAAATTACCCAAATCACTAGCTGTTTGTGGCAGACAGAAGACGCTAAACCTAATTCTACAGCTTATACAGACATATGATGTGCACTGCTGGCACAACAAGGTGTGGGTTTGAAAGCCGAGGACAACAGGAGGGTTAAAAGGCAAAAAAAGAAAAGAAAAAAAAAAGAAATTAAAAACAAAGAAATAATGAATTAATGAATAAATAAATATACACACACACACACACACACAAACACACAATGGAAATAAAATTAAAAACACACAAATCTGTTTGGTGCTGTCGGTTGGCCGAATACGATATTATTAAGGACAACAGGAGGGTTCAAAAGGTGTAGTGGTCTTAATTTTTTCAACAGCTGTATGCTATTATAAAAGAATGTATAACTACTAATTACAGAAACTAATTACATTCACACGTAAAGATACATTACAAAATAAGAAGCAAGATTCTTTTAAAAAAAAAAGGTAAGGGAAACATTTATCAATCAGTCAGTCAATCAATCAATGCTACATTTGGTTATCTGAAGCGAGTACCAGCCCACAAATGCTGAAATAAGG
>JAODUG010012940.1:0-24432 GCA_027564795.1 Aphredoderus sayanus | reverse complement strand
TTACACACACATATGATGTGCACTGCTGGCACAACAAGGTGTGTGTTTGAAACCCGAGGACAACAGTAGGGTTAAAAAGGCACAGAAAAAAAATACATAAACAAATAATTAATAAAGAAATAAATACACACACCAGTGACAAGAAAGAGAACCACGACGCAATCATACACAATCAGATGGCACCAGCTGGTGGCCCAATACGATATTAGTTTAGGACAACAGGATGGCTAAAGTGGTAGTGTATGAGATCTTGTATGGCTATAATAAATTATTATTATACTGTATATTATTATTATAATGTTGTGAATAAAACATTCTTGATCTATGTTAGTTTATCACCTTCCCACAACAACAACAACCAGCACACCTCTCCTGTGGAAGCGATATCTTATTATTGTATCTATGACTACAAATGTTGCATCTGTTCTGCCTATTTCTGCCCCCTGTGGGGTTTCTAGAAACCACTTTACTGACAGTCTGACAAGTAAAACAAACCTTTGGGAGGGTTTGTTCCTAGAGATGTATGAGCCCTCCTGCACAGTTCAATTAAAGACACCACCCCCACCACCACTGTGTTTCCAGCACACACCCCCCCCCCGACCCCCCCCCCCTTCTTTAGCTGTATGACAGGAGCATAGTTTAATGATGAGCAGCTAGCTAGCATTGCTGACGGCAAGCCTCGCTGAAATGAAGTGACAGCCCGCTCTCAGTGAATCGCAGGGGAGGTAATCCAGAGGATGGCTGAGGGGACAAGTGAGTGGCTTCATAACGTGTCAGTGGTCCGGGGAGAAATCCCACATTACACTACGTGGGAGTGTTTAATGACTGGCAGCTTGCTACCACACTACTGCACTTCTAAGACAATGTATACCAACACCGAGTGTGTTCTGAGATACAATTCTAAAACGGCATTCTCTGGTTTAGGACTAGTTCCAACATCCCTTGTTGTTGTTGTTTATTTTATTTATTATTATTTTTAAAGGATGGTATAATTCATTTGTTTAGTTAATCATAAATATTTCACCCTTAAAGCATAACCCAGCATCAAACTGGTACATTTGTTCATGTAACAACATTTTAGCGTATTGTATCATGGACGATATGCGTCTGTCAAACACAGCACTACATTGGTCAAACAAATGCTATTGGAGTTGTATTTTGCTATTGGTTGATCTATGAGGCAGCATAGGTATTTTGTGTTATGCTAATAATGTATGCATCCCATGTTACCCTACATTTGAGGGTATAACATTTATCGATCACTTGAACGGCATGGATTTCAGAGAAATGGAAGCCAAGTTTTCTGATTCCACTTAAAACTTTCTGACCCCAACCCTCTCTCCAAATGTGCCTGTTTAGTGAGGCAGGCCACAGGCATGCTAGCCAACAGTTGAAGTGTTTTTTTCCCCAATGTCCTTCAGCATGTGAAAGCTTCATGGATCTTTAATTCAATTAAACAAACAGCTCCTTTTTTTATGGCACTGTTCTCAAAAAGCAATTAAAAAGCAGTGTGGCAGATGTGTTTCAGGTTGGATGATAAATCACAGCACTGTTTGTAATATTTACTGGAAGGACCGTTTTCTTTGGTTTGATTTTTAATTTACTGCTGTAAATGGTATAGGCCTACTGCTGATATTGACTATTTTTGTACTTGTGATAATAAAAACCTGTGTCTGAAAACATTTTAATTTGAGCAACTGTGAACACTGAAGGATGAAGGATTTGTAAGATTTTTATGATTTCAATTGGCCCTGTTTTTAATTTGCCCAACGTTAAGTGGAATCTTACTGAATGGTAGATCCCTATCATACAGTATGTGGCCTGTCGTCTAAACCCTTCATATCACCTTTTAATGGAGAAAAATATTGTGTGCTATCCTAGAAGGTTAAAGACGAGCACATTATTACAGGGAAAAGAACAGATTGCCAACTGTATTCATGCAAAACCAAACCGAGATTGGTTAAACTACATATTTAACACCTCATTAAGTAGAGGGGGTCTATTATTATTTTTACTGACAGATGTACATTCCTTTGCATGCAGGCGCATTTCTTAATTATTTGTGTGTGTGTGTGTGTGGGGGGGGGTGTTCTAAAAACCAATGCCAATTAATATTCAAATGTAAATTGTAGATTAAAATGGGTATATCTACATCAAACATCCTCTGAAGCAATTTGCATCTCCATGTCAAGTTTATACGTTTAAAACTTTGCTTAGTTAACTGGACCAGTGGGTGTAAAGTCTACATTAACCACACATGCACTCAATAGAGGTTTACAGGTCTAAAGTCATATTCTCCACCAACAATACTATTTAACTTTTGTTACCTTCACTACTACCTAGCCGAGGCTCTGCTGTGAAGGAGCCTGGAGGAATACCAGGGGTCATACTGAAGATGAATAATAGGGCTTGGAGTTTGTTGTCGAGGTCGTCCATTTGATTTTTACTGCCTGCTCTAAACTAATGCTAAAACGATGGCAACCTCAACATCAATGTTAACATGATTGATTTAAAATATATTCCCCTGGAAGCACGAGTCATCACTTTTGATTGATCCATTTTCTTTCCAACAATGATCGCATCAGTCTTGCCATAGATTTAAGAGCTAGCTACAGTAGTAGCTACATTTTAAGCAGTAGACCATCCTTACTAAATAGCATTTCTGTATTTCTGTTGAAAGCCATCATTGGAATTAACAACAAACCCTCCGCCCCTGCCCCAAGAGAAAGATTATCAATACGTGAGCATGGTTCCATGAAATATAGGCCTATCTTCTGAGATGATTCATTACGTTCATTATCAAAACATTCTCCTGTGACTCCATTAAGTTTCTGGAGTGTTTTAATGACTGTGGATTTTCCTTTTAGCCTGCCAATTAATTCTTTCACACTCCCCCTGGATTTCAGCATCTGACAGTCATACGATTATGAATGTCTCTTCTTAATCCATTTGTCACTTGAGGGAAAACAGTTTATTCACGCATGAGATACCGAAATGACTTGAGATTTTTACCCAGTCTAAAAGGCCATGCTTGGCTTCCTACTTTTAAATAATATTTGTTGGAGACTATAGTGAAAGTCGGAACTAGTGTGATTTATAAAGAAATATGAATATGGTTCACTGAAGTTAACACAACAATCTCAAAATATGCCTTATTGTTATTATTAAACTACTGCCACAAATATCTTGTCACTCCAAACGGTAAAGAAGCTTAATCAGATTCAAATCACATCAAAGGCAGAAATGAAATTATTTTAATAATCAGTTTAATTGCTTTCTAATTAGGCGTCAGTTTATATTTGATCCTGGGAGGGAGACTATCTCCATCTGTTGTGTAGCCTCTTGTCTGTCTGGGGAGATGGTTGCTGGCTGTCATGTTGATGATCTGGGTAGCTGCATCAAGCACCATGACACGGAAAGTATGACTATAATAAACATGTATCATGGTGTATGTGTTGTGTAGAGAACAGGACCATGGAGTGCCTTGAATATTTATACCGCAAATACAGGAATACAACTAAACGGGCTTTGTTTTCATCACTGATGCAGGAACAATTTTCCAGGTGAGTGCTTTAAGTTTGAGTGACGACTCAATGTGACAGGCCGCTATGGCTTACAAAATAATAATCTGTTTTAAAGGGCAATTGTTCATGCTTGGCATTACTTTTGTGGTTTTAATATTTAATAGTGACACTGCTGCCCCACACGTTTAGAACATATCTCAAACATACTTAACATTTCACTAACAGTTGTGTAGTTCATACCCTAATGTACATTTGCACGTTTTTTCTAATTTTAATGGATTTGTTTTATTATTAGGATTAAATTAGACATAGTTCTGGTTAGATCATACAGACCTATGTCTTCACATTTAGAGAGGAGTTCTGATAGGTTTATAATTGACAAGTCTCACAAGACAATGACAAGTCTGGCAAAACCTATTTAGTTTTTATGAATTCATCAGGAATACAGAAGATATGTAAAGTGCATCATTGTGATGTTATTCCCCTTTTGATATTGCAAACATATTTTACTCTGTTGTTCAGCTCTCTTTTCTGTAAATTTACATACATTTTAATGCCACTTGTACACACCTTCTTACCTTTTTTTTTTTGTTTTTCAGATAAACATCTCCGGTCCTTCACATCACAACAGCCCTTGTGTATCATTGCTCTCATGGTCTCTGTTTTGAGACTCCATATGTTAACAATATGTTAATGAAGGGCTTTAACAGAATTCAAGTGTTTGAATCCTTGTTGGTTAATTCTTGTCTATTGTCTATGACAATGTCACATGTGATGGATTCACAGACGGTTCTGGTTGAAACATTTTTTGTTTTAAAAGAATTCTTTAAGGACACTTAAAGCACTCACAAATTTTGTGAAGCCTAAAGTAATTATTTTATGGCTTAAAAAATAAAGTAACCAGCAGATGTTGCAGTTCAAGTCTGGACTAATTTCACTTCCGTCTCCACTCTACAGCCATAGTTTCCACTGCATTGTGTCTACAAATCATCTATACAAACCTGTGTATATAATCGAGAACACAGTTTGTGCCTCAGTTATTAGTACACATTTTAAATCAATTTTATTTTCAGAAGTACTTTGGCAGGCAGTGAATATATGTAAAATAATACAGATTGTTAAAACACATGTTCAGCTTCAGTATTGGTCAGTGAATAATGTGTGGTATTATGGTGTTCTATTTTTACATAAAAGTCCACCCCTTGCTGGCACTGTTTTGGAAATAAATAAACAGAGCCAGAACTAAATAGGTGTTGATGTGGGGACTGGCTGACCCCCTACCCACACCCACATTAAGCATGTCTGTAATGTCCTAATGGGTTGACCTGGAGTTGGATAAGTAGGCTAATGGACTTGCCTCTGTCCTCGGAGCAGTGTTTGCACACAAAAAGTGTCATGTGTCACAGCAATGCATGGTGGGAAACCACAGTTTGTTTCAACCACACAAACATACACGCCTTCAGCATGTCCAGACTTTATATGGTTGACATGCCTCTCCTTGGGAAATATTCCATCAGTGATTCTGCAAGGCGATGAAGCATAAATCACCATAACAACCATACGAGAGGCACGAAAACTTCCTCTGAGGATTGTAGAGGGTCTGTTCAATTATGAGAAACAGCCAGCTCACCCCTCTGGCCTGAATACAAATCACCAAGTATTTCATTTAGGGTCAAATTAAACATAATGTTGTAGCAATTATAATCAGTTTCTTGAAAGCAGAAGCCATTTATTGGAACAGAACTCTCACACCCGATCTGTGATCCATTACAAATGTAGGATTATGACAATATTGTAACATTATTTCAAAACCACAGAACACACATTGGGAAACATATTTTAACACTATTTCAGCTAATTTTTATTGACTTGCTTTCAGTACTATAGTAATTCCATTTTGTTATAAATGAATTTCTGACTCTTTTTTTCATGACTTTAGCTTGTTTGATTTATTTATTTGCATCTCATGTCAAATTGCAGCCTTTATTTTCTCTTGTCTGTTGTGTATTGTGTTTATGTGGAGCATTGTGTTTATTTGTCAGATTAGTAAAATATTACTTCTATACATGCCACCAGCGTCTTGACTTGTTGCACTCATTAGAAGCTTATTTATTATTTTGTCAACACTACATCTGACAGCTCTCGGGTGACTCCCAGCTGACTAACATACTTAGAATAAGATGATGATGCTAATTTACACCTCAAAGCATAAATTTAATAAATACATAGTGAAAGTAATGCTGCGTTCCATTAAAGACAGATTATGAATAAACCAAGTGAATATAATTTTGCAGCTGCCGATCATGTTTCTTCTGAACAGATGCAATGAGTGCAGTTCTCTCTAGTGAGAAATATTGACTCATAACAACCAACTTAATAACGAATAATTTGATTTGTCAAGCAACTTCATATTCATGCTTGTTTCACCAGTTTGTAAAAATATAATATAGATGTAAAATAATTGAACATGCATCAGGGCAGCTAATTTACTGCATCCTTATTTATTATTATAATTCTATATAGTTTTTTATATATATATATTATTAATATATTATTATTATTATATATTTTTTTCTTTCTTTTTTTTGGTCTAGAGACCTATGCATTTAATAGTAGTTACAAAGACAGAGTTGGTTGAGAAGTCTGAGAACTAAATGTGAGGAAAGACTAACTATGTTTACTCCTGGAATTAGTAGAATTGAGGGTCACACTACATTGTAGTGTGTATATTCCTCCTGTTGTTCTCAGATATATCTTAGTATGCCACCATCAGATTGTTTATGATTTTCTGGTTCTCTTTGTCATTGCCGTGTGGATTTATTTATTTTTTAATTCTATCTTTGTTTTGTTTTTTTTTGTTTTTTTGTATATGTGTTTTCTGTTGTCATTGAAAATAATAATGTAGAAATGGTAAAACCAGACAAATTGCTGCTCTTAATTTTTTTCCAGATCTGTATGTGTAAATACTGTACATACAATATACTGTATACATAAACACACTCACAGATATACACACAAATATAGATTTCCATGTATTTTGTATTACAGGCAAATTGAGGCACCATTAGGCCTTATCTTTGTGGCGAAAATTGTAAACAGAACTTGAGTCATTCTTCCGCACTACAGACATCTGTAAACTTGTCCTAGGCCATCTGCAGTATCTCATGCGTGAATCACTATGATCTGTTCGAGCATGCTGATTCATACTAAAGGTACGGCATAAAGCTGGATAACCCTACATTAGAATCGGAAGTGGTGTGTTTAACACACACTGCAGACATGAATGAGTCAAGATAGAAGTCATGACAAACTCCTGACTTACACCATAATCTTTGTTCCTTAAATCTTCTCCCTCCTTCCCTACAGTCTTGATTGTCATTGCCCTGATGATCTGCTGGATGCCCTATCAGGCGTGTCGCCTGATGACAGCGGCCAGGTCCAAGTCTGTGTGGACGGCGAGCTACTTCCACAGCTACATCGCCCTCCACCCCGTGGCCGACACCTTCTTCTACCTGAGCTCCGTGCTCAACCCCTTCCTGTACAACCTGTCTTCCAGACAGTTCCGCCAGGTGTTCCTGCAGGTGCTGCGCTGCCACCTGACCATCGAGCACGTCAACAAGCGCACGGTGAGGAGCAGTCGCGCCACCTCCGTCCAGCCCATGCTGCTCAAGTCGCTGCGACGCAGCCGTGCCGAGCACCCCACCCCCAAGGAGGACCACGCCCTCTCCGGTACCAGCCAGAGCAACACGGACTCCGGTTTGGGCTCGGAGGTTCCGAGATCCCTGTGTCTGAGTGACGGCTCGGCCGCACACGACAGCAACGTCGTAGAGACTGAGATCTGAGGTGCTGTACACCGTTTATTGCAACACAGCAGACAAGGTCATAGAGAACATGACACGGGAGCACAGGAACACGATGTTTCTTTCTTTCGTTTGTACGTACACACAACACAAAAAAGATACGTTTCCATAGTGATCACACTGACTGATTTGGCGCAAGAGCACAGCTGGATTCTACTTCCCAATGGGGAAACATAACTCAGATGATGTTTGAAGGCACAACGAGGAGTTTCGACTAAGGCTATATTTGCCTCGCCACAGAGAGCTCTCGACCCACCGGTGAGAGCATGTGGACGTAAGCGGTCTTGCTAGATGTAACTCATTTTTGAAAGAACGTAAAACTCTTTGTAGTGCCTTTTTAACTAAATACAAATACAATACCTCTAATGGTTTATGTTCCTCGGTTTGTGAAGCATGTCTGAAAATGTGTAGCCTCTTCACTCTACAAGGGTGCATGTAGTTTAATAGTCATAAGATTATCGAAACATGCCAGTCGTCAGTTTCGGATGAAACCATTAACTATCTCCAAAATGTCAGCTTTTAGGGAACTGGTTTTCCCAATAATGCAAATGTGTTTTTAAATTTAAAATGTATTTCTGTAGAACTCATGGTGCAATCTCAAGCCATGACTCCAGGTATCTGTTCCAGTAAAAATCTTAGAAATTACGAAATTGGAGATGGAGTAACACAGTAAGGACAAATTGTACATTAGTGACTACACAAAGTCCATATTCAGTCCATATTAAACATATACTGTAAGAAGATTTTAATTGTGGCACTTTTCAAGGTATTAACATTTGTGGACACCAGTTTATACCTTTTTGAGAACCCTCTTTTATATTAAAATTTTACACATATTTTTCCTATTCAGAAATATACAGTACACTGAAATATGCCTCTGATGTTACATATTTCAGTGTAACCTCGCAAGAGATTTAAACAGCAGAGGTTGGATCTGAGAAGAAATGGTGTTTCTCTAGCATAATGGTCATCTCTCTACAGCAGGAGCTCTCAGCCACCCTGCTACTAAATGTATACAAAAGCAGGTCAGAAAACCACCGTGCTGTCCCATAGGCTAGGTTAGAAGGAAGCCATATTACTCCATATCTATCTCCCTCGTAGGCCAGTGACCTCATCTTGACCCCACTAGGTATACTAGTAGCTGTGTCCTGACCTTTGCGTTGGCACACCTGTTAATTAAATCCCCTGTAGAAATGTGACATTTGGAGATGCGATGAAAAGCCGAGGATTGTGAGAATCGTCATGATCTTGGCAAAAACGAATGATAAATACAGGCATTGCTCTTTAAGCATATATAATAAATGTTTCCAACTGTCTCTTCCGTTTCCACGTGCATTTTTGAATACACATTTGTCAGTGTCTGTACATACTGTCAGCAGAGACTGAGAAAGCCAATCACGAAGAAGACAAAGAACACGGGGAGGGAGATGGTTGCCGTGGTCCTGTCTCCTGCTGAGGATGGCGGGGGCCGTTTTTTGGGGCGAGGGCCGTTACACAGAGGGGTGTTACAGCAGCTGATGCACACGGAGTTGAGTTTGCCGGTGCAGAACTGCTGGTAGCCGGAGGAGGCGATCAGACAGGCGCCTGAAGAGGCGCAGGATTTGCGGTAGTGGATTCCTACAATGAGACACAGAGAGTACAGAATCACATGATAAAATGACAACACATGCTGTCATACCACACAGTGAATATGTAAGCTATTGTAAATAAATCCAAAACTACTGGTAAAGTAGAACTTTTTTATTTTAAAAGTTTCTTATGTCATTTTTTTCACTAGCACGAGCAAAACGTAAAAAAACCCATTTACTGCTATTGTTGAAGTGTGACTGTAAACTGATTAACAACTTTCCCCTGATATAGAAAATTAACTTTCATGAATAGTAAAAGCTCATTTAGATAAGCGGTGCTATCAGGCTGACAGACTGCTGACAGACTGCAGACATCCTGCTGTGTCCCTGAGTCTGTCTTGTGGGATTAAATGGGAAGAACTGTGTAACCTCATATTAGTCTTCCACCTTCCAGTGTCCTCCTTGGTTACCATTATATCTCAGGGTTTATCCTGCCTAGAGAAATACCAGGCAGCTCTCTCATGCATTTTGTTCAGTCAGTGGTTTGAACCTGGACTACTTGATGCCATATTGCTTGCACATGCACAAAACTGTATGTACACGTTCCCATTATTGTGTCTTGACTGCTCTGGCCCCTTTGCCCAACAAATACACACAACCTCATATAAGGGATATTCTGTCATTTGTGTCAGGAATTCCCCTTATTAACCCTTGTGATGCCCTTACAATATTGTCTTGAACCACCAGGCGGTGCCATCTGATTGTATGGTTCTTTTTGTCATTGCTGTGTATTTATTTTTTTATTAAGTATTTCTTTATGTATTTGTGTTTTTTGTTGTGGTTGTGCCTTTTAACCCTCCTGTTGTCTTCCTGTTTCAAACTCACACCTTTTTGTGCCAGCAGTGCACATCATATGTCTGTGTAAGATGTAGAATTAGGTTTAGCGCCTCAAAGCGCTAGTGATTTGGGTAATTTTGGTGGTTTGGGCGGGGGGCTTGGTCTGGATTCTCACGCAAGGCTTCTTACTAGATAATAATTCACTGCTTCTGTATTGACATTTGTGCCTCTGGCTAGCATTCTCATTTAAACATGACATGGCCAAAGTTTACTATTTCCTTTTTGTTTAATTGTATTAATTTATTCAAGCTGTTTATTCAGCTGTTCAAAACTCTTAATGGCTCTTCCTAGTAACACCAATATACAACAATAATGCACAACAGTACTGACAGATAGCTGCACACATGTAAGCTGAGATAGCTCAGAGCTTTGTGTACCAGTGTCAAGACATCTCTGACATGTTCCAGACGTTCCTTGGGCCCCCATCCCACCCAAATCTGAAAAAATTTATCAGCTGGAAGCAAATAGAACATCATTTTCTGCTCTGCTGATAAGATATTATTTACTGGGTATTATCAGTGTCACCACAGCTCTGCCCTATGTCAGCTTTTGCTGTCACTTGATATTCACAGGAATCTGACAGCAATCAAACACATTTTGTCTTGTTATCACAACACCGCTAGAAAAACGATGACCATAAGGGTATTTCTGGACACAATTCCATGTATTTCATCATTTTAACCTGCCTGTTCTCTGGGTCAAACTGACCCAACACACTACCTTTATTGTGCCAGATAGAAGGCAATTCCAATTCTACAGCTTTCACAGACATCTGATGTGCACTGGTGGCACAACAAGGTGTGCGTTTGAAACCCGAGGACAACAGGAGAGTTAAATGGCAAAAAAAAAGCGTAAATAAATAAATAAATAAACACAGACACTAAAGAAAACTACACAATGAGACAAAATGAGGTGGCGCTATCTGGTGGCACAATAAGATAAACTCACATTTGAAACTCAAGGACAACAAGATGGTTAAAGTGGCTCTACTCTAACACTGGTCCTGGTTGCTTCCAGAAAGTCATTGTTTGCCTATTTTCAGGTACAATACCTCCCCAGCTTGGATAAAGATGAAGTCAGTGATGCTGGAGAGAGATTGTTGATCAAATCAAAACAAAGACACCTCTCCAACAAAGACACCTCTCCATTCAATGCCATAGGGTGCCCCCCCTTAAAGCTCCGCCCCCACATTGGACACACACTGCCAAGGATGGGATAGTGTTGTGCGGTGCGGTCTGCACCACTGTGTGTCCCCTCCCCAATATTCAGTTGTGCTCAAAATGTCCCCCCCAATATTTTTATATAAAAAATAGAAATACAATAGAAATGTGCTATGCCAGCAGACTTGCTCTCCCCCAATGTTGAATCCATGGCTACGGCCTTGTAGCATAGGTTGTATAGAAACATTTGATTATCATCAATTTTCAGCACGCACAGAATGGACAACTAGTGGATGGTGAATTCGCTGAATTTGACAAAAAGCATATTAGCTTCTGATGGCTGACTCCACCTTTTAATACTGAGTTTAGTCTCTCTAAACTGAGACCGTTCTCTCAACTGTCTCAGACTTGTTGTTTAACAAGCCGCCAGCGAGTCAGTTATTTTCGCCAGGTGTCACTTGAGATGTCAGCCAGTGCACAAGCCACTTTCTCTCCCCGAGGCTGATGGGATAGCAGCTCTCTGCAGAAGTGCATCTTCATCGCCACTCCTCCAGATACATGATCAGACTGAAGCTGTTTGCAGCGAATGAGGTGTGTGTGGTGTGCATGTGTGTGCGCACAGGCTCACATGTGCACGTGAGTGTTTTCTACGTGTGCGTGTGTGTGTTTATGTGTGTGTGCGTGTACATGTGTGTATTTGCATGTGTGTGCGTGTAGCACAATATTTTGTCTTGGGCAGTGTGTCCACTCCGCCACACGCCAGAGCGCACGTCAGTCAAATCCAACTAGCTGGTAGGCGGGATGAATCCCCTCAGGATGAACTGAGCCTTCTTGCCTCCGGACTTATTGCGCTCCTAGAAGCAGAGCAGATCGGCGCGCGCAGTGCCGCCTAAGTATACTTCACAAGGTAATCGTAATGACCCCAGCCCACAGAGGGCCTATAACATTTCATCAGCGATGAAGGTTCGTCAAGCCCTCGCTTTTCACGCGGAGCAGCGGTAATGGCAACACTGGGAGGTGGAGGCTTGGATGTACATGGGCATTATTAAAGGACTGCCACCTCCGTAGGACAATCTTGCTGCCCTGAAGCGTGTGTCAGCTGGGCAGACGGGGAGCCGATTGCCGCACGACACTGGGAGAAGTGGCGGTGCATTCTTTTGAAGGGCGCCGGTGAGGCCATCTTGTACAGGTCACCTGCTGTGTGCCGCAGGTCGGACTATGACCAAATGGACTACAATGCCCAAGAACGCATCATGCGGCCACAGAATTTTTTTCCTTTTTTAGAATGGTTGGAATGGTAGAAAGCTTTCACAGCAGTTCGGAAACACCCATTGATTTTGAAGGGGTCGCGACTCGCGAAATGACTTCATAATTGCAATCACGTTTTATGAATTTCCTACATTTCCTGATAGTGTTCATACTTGTTTATACAAGTACAGTATATGATATTATGGGTACATTTTAGGTCACCTACATTAACTCTGGTAAGTGAGCAATTGTAAACCAAACTATTATTGACAACACAGTAAGAGGGCTTATAATGTAATTATAATGTAATATTTTGCCCATTAACCAACTAATGCAAAGGGAACGAATTATCATAACTTATCAAATAGTGATAAAACTGTTGATATGGACAAGCCAGAAAATGTATCCTCAGACAGAAAAACTATACAAACCAGTATAGGTTATTGCAGTCAGATCATACTGACATCTGACTGCATTATGTTCAAGGCAGCCAGCCAACAACAACAACCAAAGGGTCATCGTCCGTACTGTGAGAGACTTGCCTTACCATCCTCTTTCATGAGCACTTCCTTCTGGCACATATCCTGCACATTGACCGTACAGTTGACGATGAACTCAGGTGTGGAACAGTCATTGTGTGTCATCTCCTCACACTGGTAACACTGGATCTGCAGAGTCAGTCCTGTAACATACACACACACATGCACAGTTATCTATCATCTGCGTGATATCCATCTTTTTATTTACTTTTACTCTATTTAAATGTGTGTGTGTGTGTATATATATATAAATCTCCACAATCATTTTTTATTTATTTATACTATACAAGCATAACACGCCTAATGTATAACATTTCAACTGGTTATGATGTCATTATTTTGTAGTTATTTTACAATTTCAGTGTTCCAGACACTAGAATAGCCTGACTTGTGACACACATGATGAAATATGTATCACTTTTACATTTTTTGGTGATTCAAGCATGATATGATACAGCCTAGGTCCTGAGAGCATTTCATGATGCATGTTGAATCTATTTTATTGGTTCTATTGAATTTATTCAGTAGATTTGGGCTGCATTAAGATTTTGGTATTTTGTCTAATTGTAAAGAAATATGTCTACAAAACATGAACAACGATTAAAAAATATAAATAGCTGATAGGCTACATTGCACCAATTATATCAAAGTATGAAATGCGGTTGTCAACAATTCGCCAAAGTATATCTCATTTAGAAATGTATACTGCGCAGTTTTATAAGATGTTGCAGGATTTTTTGCTTTTTGACACAACTTTAAATCTCATTCAACAGAGTCCCCAAATTGTATTCTGTAGCCTATTTTAGCAGCCAGGATTTGTATCAGCCTAAACAAAAAAACTGTAATAGGCTATTGTTAATCGAGGCTTTTAAAAAGGCTGAAATATTTTCTTGTTTTAAAACAATTATCTGCAGTAAAATTAATGCGCGTGTCTTGGCTGTTTAAGAATAGCCTAAACCTAAGAGTCAAAGCACTCCATATGCAAAGGAATAAGCATAAAACAATTATTTTTTCAGTCTCAATTAACTTCAAACACCGGAGAGAGCACTGTTTAATTCAAGCAGAGGAAAAAAACCTACCGGAGTTGAAACTGAAAAGAAGCAAAGTTGCCACAGTAAACAGCTGCATCCTCTGTCTGGAAATAAACACAAGAGTTGAATTGGCAGGGAGTTTAATGTCCGGGAAAAACGACAGAAGCGTTCACTTCCAGCAGACATGGTAAAGACGACATGGTGGTCCTCTATGGAATGCTGCCTGCACCTGCACGCCAGCCTTGTCTGCAGGTCAGCTAAGCAGCTGCACCACGTGACCATCGGCTCCTCTGGAAAAACGTCAGTGGAATTTGTAGGATATTGAGGCATGATGTATTTCATGGTGCCATTAAAATTGCTAAGAGTGAATATGCAGCATCCAAAGAAGAATAAAAGGCTGTCCAAAATGCTTTCGGTTGTAAAGTAATAGTGGGAGCTTGTTTGGCCAGTTCTCAGTAAAGTAAAATATATAGTCTACTATGTTATTAAACTATTTCAGCATCAAATACTGCTTTGAAATGGAAATGGAGGGTGAGATTGCGATATCAATTTGTGAATAGGCTAGGCTACTGGCAGTAAGGCTATCATAGCCTACACCATTCATACACCATTTAAACGGCTACCATTCATACACCTTTGGTTAATCCAGCTCATCTCTTAAAGTTTGTAATCTTCTGATAGATTAACAAAATGTTAAATTCACTTTTAGTTAATGGTCATCTGGACTGCACCTATGCTAAGCTGATGTGAAAATCCCAAAATGTTTAGGCTGCAGACTTCAGATGAAAGTCCTTCTCTTTAGAAAATCACAACATTAAATAAAATATGATATCAAGTTGATCCAAACTATATGGTGGCCACAGTTCCTATTACCAACAAATGGAAACAACAGAGTTGGATGAAGTTGTGGTTTGAGGTGTACAGACCACTAATGTCTGCCTCCAGCACTACAGTGATAAAGTTCTGTGGAGCAAAACATTTTTAACAGCACTTCAAAAGCTAATAACATTGTCTGTGATACCTAGGGAACACCGTGGTACTCTTTCACACATTCAAAAGATGGATTAGTCTTTTCATAGGTGTACAGTGTGGCCTATAGCTAATATGCAGGACTGAAACCTGGGTTTGCAATTTCTAGTGAACTCTGCCTTAACAGCAGCAGAGACCTGACACCATCGCAACCTGTTCTATCCAAACTCCAAACTAATTTGTACTGTAGCTATATGGCTGACTACACCTGCCAGCATGCTACAGCAGAAAGGGAAGATTACCAGTGCAGAAGAAACCAAGATGAGCACAGAACTGTCAATAAAGGGAGGAACACATTGCTGACTAGACGGAAGAGAATCACTTATTACAATTACCTTTTGTGAGGTCATGTTTTTTCAGTTATTTGTTTTCAGTTACTGTCTAATGTTCATCTACACTGTAAGAAATCCAAGATATCAATGTTAACATTTGTTTGACTGCTGTATATGTAGATTTGCAGATTTTTTCATTACCTTTAAGAACAGAAGCCTTTGTAAGTAATGTAAGTTGTAATAAACATGTAATAATGTAAGATAATGTAATAATGTAAAATGTACTGTTAAATGGTTAACATTTGGTCAAATAATTAATATAATCATTTATACATTTATGGCATTTGGCAGACGCTTTTATACAAAGCGACTTACATATACTGTATTAACCAACACAACTGTGGAATGAGGAATTTATTCAAAAAGGGCATTTCCATTTGCTTATGTAACAGTACACACACCTTGCAGTTATCTCCTTTTACAGCTACACTTTTTGTTTGCATGCAGTCGATAATTGCAAGATGACCTTAATGTCGAAGACATGTTCTGGAGGCTGTAATCGGATTATTAACACAGACCTCAGCTCAGTGCTCTTTATCATTAATCTGGTGAATATTATTGTTATAAACACAATCTAATACTATACTATATAACCATAAGATCAGAATAGCTCAAAAGTTATAAAAGCCACCTATGAAAATAAACATTTTAGTACACAATTAATAAATTACACAAAACTCACAAAATAAGCAAGTCTGGGACAAAAACAGAGATTTGTTTACTCCCACGTCTATTATCTGAGAATTGTACTGCTGTTATCAGACAGCATCCTGTTGTGTCGCAGATCTGTAAAGCTGCCTGCTTACTATTTGGCCAAATAGTGTAGTAAACTGTCCTTCACAGATCTGACCTGGCAGGCTGTCTTAGTGGATAGAAAGACAGCTTCAGATTTAATCGCCACAATTATAGACATGTCTATTAATCTTTTCATCTGCAGGAGTGTCCTTGACCAAATCACCTACCAAACTGAGTAACGTGCATCAGATTTCTTCGTTAAACTATTTTAAGTGAAAATAAACGATTGAATAAACCTGTATTATATAGTTATGTTACTCTGAGATTTGAGTAGCGTCTTCCAGCACAGCAGTGCTGGCTAACAAACACACAGATGCCATGACATGGTCTATCCCTCATGATGCATGTCTTCAAGCAAGACACTGACCCTGTCAATCCTTAAAATATACCTAAATATTGCAATTATCTACAACGAATTTGAACCCCCAGTCAGCCCAGTTTGAGTTTCCATGGGTGACTGGTTGCCAGTCTGTGACAATATGTCTGCTGAGAAGGGTTTCACTTCAGAGGTCAGAGAATAGTTGAATAGAAGCAGAGCAGATGGCCTGAGAGCTCAGACGTCCAAATGGCTGTCCTCCTGGCCAGAGGAAGTAAAACAACACTGCTGTCATGCTGTTATTCTGTGTCCTGCTTTCTGTTTTCATGGGAAACTATTCAAGATTTTAGGAACAGTTTGTGTAAAGACATGCTGTTATTGAAATTGAAAATTGTTAACATACTGAATAATGTCACAGTGTCAATGTGAAAGTATGCATTCATTGTGTAAACTTTAACAAATGTGGCTCACTTTTCTAAACTACACAAATTAATTGAAGCTACAGTACAAGACAAATCATATAACAAAATGTTACAGGCTATAGAATATTTTTACAAGTACAAAACAATATAACAGTATAGAGTTTTAATAATACGCACTATGATAACTAATTGTCCAGATTAAACAGGTTTGTATTTTTGGCTAAATTGAACTACACCTGCAAGAACACCAAACAAAAGAAGCCAAGGATTTAGACGTTCACCAGTTGTAATTCATACTAACATAAATTACACTACATTATAACATCTATTACAGCAACACTACTGTGTCAACAATAAGTATAAAAAATGAAAGGCAGCTGCATCTTAATTGTTGCATAAGTATAGAGAAATAGTTTTATTCCCTCTGTTTCTTTTCTCTTTCACAGAAAACATGATACATTTCATAACTCTAACCACTAGGGAGAATGTCACACACGAACAATACTCATCAGCATGGGGAAAAACATACACAGTAAAGGAATTAATAGTGAACAACATGAACGTTAAAGTACACATTATCTGTGCTTAGTAGAAATACTAGGTATTAATACATAGAGTAAATGCTAGAAAAATATTCACAATACTCTTCTGAAAGTGACACTTCATAATATGAATACTATCAAAACAAAGACTTCATGCTCCATCTACCCGTATCACTATAACAAACCTGATGTGGCTCAGACCGGTTATCTTACCCTGTAGAGACCCTGCTACTACTGTACATCATCTGCTAGACCTGTTGATACAGTATTGCCATAAACACTAGTGCACACGTACATGCAGTATGTTGACAGATATATGCAGCAAGTGATAAAGACAAAATACCATCTATAGGACAGATATGTCCAAAAAGAGTGTGTAAGTTTACTGTGTATTAATACTGTGTACCATAAGTAGAAAACCAGGTTCAGTTAGTAGAAGTACTAATCATATATCTGTTCCACTGCAAGTACTAATCACCTATCCTACAGTAGAAATGTATGCTCCAGTAGAAGTCGTAATCATGTGTTTGATACAGTAGGAATACAAACCACGTATCAGATTCAGTATAATGTTCTTCAGATATGCACTGCACCTAGAATATTCCTATTAAATAAATATTTATTATTAATAATAGCTATGATTTGGAGCGGGGAATCACCCCTACTTTCTGAACCTGTTTTTCCACAACTGCTGTGTACTAATTGTTCATAATACAGTATTTTCAGGAATTGTAAACCAACACCTAGTACATCAAACATAATATGGCTATAGTTTTCATGGCAAATTCCATATGGAGATTAAGTGGAGTCATTCAGTGCAATTAGTCCAGAGCAACGTTTGGCAACATATTTTGGCAAATATTTACATGTAAAAGGCAGGGAACTGACAAGGCTGGGGACAACAAAACTTCTCATAGCAGCAAAACTTTCAATAAATGTTCAAATGTCAGGATATATTCATAACACCAAAAAACATTATACTATAAAGAACACAGCATACATAATATACTGTTGAATAACCATGATGCAATACCTTATAGCCATTGTTAGTCAGAGTTGAAATAACACCAGTGCTGATCACATCGTGAAAAATGCATTTTTCCCAGTGAGCGTATTATGGCTGAGGTCAAACTAACTCATATCCACAGCGTCTATCAAGTTTATCAGAGACTACAAATGGTTTCTCCCTGAGCTAGCATAGAATTTCCACAAGTGTTTTTTCATTTTCCAAGTGTTTACTGCAGATGACAGATAACTCACACATGCAACATACTCACTGCATTTTCTTGATGTCATTACTGTACATTATATATGCTGTGCAAATATAATGAATTTATAATACAATACTGTATATGATTGTGTATATGATTTGTTTTCTTAAATCTTGAGTTCTACTCACAAAGTAAAAGTCGACATAGCAAAGTAGAATTCAATATAGATAATTTCTGACAACCTTTTCTTGAAAAGATATTGATATCATATTAAATTTATATTAAAGGCGGAGTCAGTACTGTACAGTACTGACTCCTCAAGGTCTGGTAGATACCCATTCTGTGTGAACACTGAAAAGGTTATCAGTGTTTCTACACAGCCCTGTCTCTGTAAATAAGAACAAAAACAAAGTAGTGCACTCTTGGTCGTATGTATGCTATTATCAACATTGTGGCAATAATTCAATGTTAATAATATGTAGTAGTGCACACTTTAAACAAACGGCAACCGATCTAAAGAATAACAATATGTGGCTAGCGCTGTACATCAAAAAGAAATGTAGGGATACAAATTCTAGTGCTACAGCAATCTCTTTAAAAGAGATGCAATACATTTGAATAAATGGTGACATTAATTAACGACAGTCAGGGATACATTTAGTCTTTAGTGACCTTTGCATGTCTGTCAGGTCCTCCTGGGCTAACTGAACAATTTTACTGTGAATGGTGTGTGTGTATTGCGTTGACTCTTTTTGGAATAAACTACCCACCAGCCCCCACAAAAACATCCACAAGATTATAAGAGCAGAGAAAATGGCTTGAATCTCAGGAGAACTGTCAACCAGATAGATTTAATATTCCAGGTTTAAAAGTCTGTAAAAGCCTGTCAGTACTGAGGACGTCACCTAGACAGACACAATCAAGACCTTTGGAGATCCTTCTAGCATCCTACTGACAACGGGCTGCCTGCTTCAGTTCATTCCCTTCTGAAAGGAGAAAAAGAGAAAAGTTGAGATTTTAAAAAGCTGTATGATGAGGACTATCTGTAAAAAGTGTAACTAAATGTAAAAAGTGAGGTAATACCCAGGCAACTAACTACTGATTCCATACAAAAGGTCATTTATGCAGCAGGACACCATTCAATAATACAATAATTGCTTATGTTGGGACAGTTGTGTTAGTTAATTCCATATAAAATATCTAGCTCTTACAGTTAGCAAGCTGAAGCCTTGTCACCTCTTTCTGTTGGCTTGGAGTGGCTCTTGGCTTTGATTTAACATAAGTCAGCTTCTTTGGTTCCATCCCACCTAAGCATGGAAACATAAACAATAAATCAAGATGTAAAATATAAACAATAAAAACACAAAAATATCCCCAAATTATGTTTAATGTTCTGAATTCAGTCAAGCAGTGAATTAGAGTGGCAGACAAGCTGACATCTCTCACCTTCAAACAACAAGCCCATAATTTTAAATTCCAGTTCAACGCAGCAGTCATAATATGAAACCTAATATAAAATATATAAGAGAATGAAGCAGCAGACTTGATTCACAGTATTTGCCAGGTGAGAATACAAATTCTAGAATGATTGATGTAAGGTTGAACAAGATGAGGAAAACAATTTATTTTTGTATAAATTACATTTACACAGATATGTGAATCCAGGGTTAGGAAGATCAGGGATTATCTGACATAATTAGCTAAATTAATGACTTTTTAATGTTTGGGGCTGTGAGCCAGTCCAACAGATGTTTTATACTGTACCTGCTGAACATTACAAAAAGTAACTGACTGACCAAGATAACTTATTGGGGACAATTAGACAATAAGCTTATCTAACATACACCTTCCCACTCATAAATGAATGTTTCTTCAGTGCGAGCTGTAGTGGTACATATACAGATGTTAGATGCTAGTGCCTTGATGCTAGCATTAGCTGTCATGACTGCTGCGTTTGGTACTGAATTTCCATTAGCCTACTTGGTTATATTTAACGTTTGCTGGCACCCTATTTGCATTAAAATCACAGAACAAATAAGACAGCATTTCTTCTGGGAACAAGCTGACAACTACAATACATGAAAAAGTTGGATGGTGTTTTATATTCATATGAAATAATGAAATAAGGTGTTGTTCCTGTGTCATTGAAAAGTCTTACAAAAAGATCTATCAAGGGAACAGAAAGTTAAATTAACTTGAATAGTGAGAATTACTGAAAGGATTTACATAGTGTAACATCAGTGTTGGGTTGTTATGTTATGTTATATGGAGTGTTATTGTGCTGCCTGTCCTCTCTGATGAACCAACGCTCTTTGATGTTGATGTAATTTTGAACCGCTGATTAACAGATAACTAATCTTGTCATTAACGAATCTTGTCACCATGTGTCTCACTGTTGCTGGCTGGGCAGTTTTTACCTGGGGCCAGTCTGGGTAACTTGCTCTGTGTATCACACACACTTGTCACACTGGGACCAGACTGGGGTTGGATGGAGTGCAGGAAGGCCACAGCGGGAAAAGGCACTGACTGAGTCATGGAACAGTCAGACAGGGAACTGGGAACGCTGGAACGCCCGTGGTCCTTCGAGCCCAACGGAATTTTCCAACGGGGTAACGGGGAGGGAGAGACGTCCTCGCTGGAGGAAGCAACAACACTGTGGGGGCTTAGGGACGGTTCTGGGTTGGACGTGGACTTGGGGAGGAGATGCAGAATGGAGGAGAAGAAGGAACAGGATTCAGGGAGAGGGATGGTCCCGATTCCACTGTCCAAAGTTCGCATCTTGCAGCCGGTGCCTGAGGCAAGAGACAGACGGGGACACCGGGATGACAAACAGACTGCATGGGAGGATAAAGGCTCTTCTCTCAGTACCTGAATACCTACACAAGTACAGCAGTACAGTGCATACAACATTGTAAATACAAGAGTACCGTATTTTCCGGAAGTAGCACCGGAATTTTAGTCGCACTCAGCAATAAACACATTGTTTGCGAGGAAAAAACATACATAAGTCACTTCGGTGTGATAGTCACATTTATATTAAATGTTTATTTCATTCTTAAAGAATAAGCATACTTTTTGATCATTAGAACAGACAAACCCTAGGCCTATACAACCAAAACCACAGAGGCATGATAAGTGTGCCGTAATCACCTACGCTGCTTGTTCCAACAGCTCATAGCTCATGTGTATGCCACATGAAGAATAACACCACCAATGGACTCCGTGTAAAGAACTTTAAAAAAAAATAATAAATCAGAATGCGCATCAAAATGCGTTCATTAAATGCTTCATTCACAACGGTTAAAGACAGTAGCCTACTGGAATATTCAAACACGTCTAGAATAGTTTACGATGCTTACAACGACGGTAAACCACGTTGCTCCATAGCGAACACCCCTCTGGCTTCAGAATTGGAGGAAGGCTAAGTAACGCCGACTGTAGTGTCTTAAAGAGGCATTACAGAAACACAGCTGCACCTATAGCACCCAATGTACATAAACGACAGCAACGTATAACCAAACATTCTTGTCTTTATACAAATACAAGTAATAGCTTGCATAAGAAGATTTAGCTTCCACATAAGCAAATACATTAAGAAAAAACATCTGCATCACTGAATCCATTGAATTCTTCAACCTCTGTGTCGCCGTTGAACAATTCCGCCAACTCCAGGGGAATACAAACACAGAAATATATATATAGAATAAGAAGTTGTATGTCTTTATTTTGTAAACTCTTTCCTTTTCGGTGGTGGTACTGTATATTAAATCAATTACAAGATTTAACAATGCCATCTAATGGCCGTAGTTCATACGCAGTGTATTTGTCTGACAAAAGTTGATATGGAGTGGGGGATGTTTTGTTGCTTTGTATATAATATAAGTCGCAGGACCAGCCACATGAGTAATCATTTTTTTCGATTTATAGTCCAGAAAATACGGTATGTTAATACAGCAAAAACCTACAGTAATAATGTAAGCACTGTAAATACCTAGAATTGTATGTCAATAAATGTAATACCTACAATAATATATCAACAATACTTGAAATGTAACCATTTAAAGCGTTAAGCTTTAGATAGCTTTGTATAGTTGTGTTTAGCGTAGGATTCAGTGGCTATTCTGACAGATACATATCTCAAGTGAGATCTTTAGAGACAAATCTCATCAACACAGAGCATATTGTAGTGGATTTGCTCTGCGGCATGGTTGCATTGTTTCCCTGCAGCCCAACCTACTCTGCCACTACTATTGTACACTGTGTGAGGGAGCTCATACCAGCTGCCACAAGCGCTCCTACTGGTCATTTCGAAGCATTCATGCAACAGATGGTCTATTTTCCCCATTTATGATTGAGGGAATGTTTCAAGCAAACAAACAGAAGTTCAGCAGATTTAATTACGTGTAGCTGTGAGCTGTGGCTAATAATTCTTGGCTAATTATGGTACAAAACCAGAACAGAGAATTGTTTAGCCTAGAGAAAAAGGTGCCCATAATCAGATGTTATAAACATAATGGGTGGGTGGGAGGGTGGGTGGTGAAAGGTGTGCTGATGATTTTGTGAATATGAAAGTATTGAAATTCAAACACACTACCAAGGCAGTGTATTCATTTCAATATTATGATACACCTGAAAAAAATACATGGATGTTGTCTACATTAAAGATGTATAATGTATACATTACATATACATTAATTCACAGCAAAAAATATATATTTCTTCATCATTATTTAAAATTTTATAAACACAAATTATAACAGTGAAATTATTGAATTTGTCATTATACAACTAGCGCTAAAACAGTGCCACTGATCCAGTAAATGGCTCATCCCAATCTGGTCAAATGAACAATAAATTACAGGCAGTTAGAAATTACATAATAAAACAGGTAAAAGAAAGAAGTAGTAATTATGAAGTAATTACCCAGTAATAGGCATTTACTGTACAAAGTTTTTGTAAACTCTCATATCCTATATCCTGGTATAACTAATGCCACATCACTGTGTAGCTGCTGGTATACTGGTCATCTACATAAGCAGTAGTAATGTAGGACTTAATATTGTCAAAATGTAATGGTATATTCCTGGTATATTTTAAATATTTACATAATCAAATACTTTCTACTTTCATAATTGTACATGTATTATAATCAGTAATTTTCTGAAATTATAATGAAATTGATGCACGATAATTAAAAAATATAATATAATACTTTTTTGTTGATTTTGTTTTAATTGCAACAAATATTTGGAACTGATAACTGAGAAGAGCATTTATGCTGCCTACAGTAGCAATATAGACAAGATACTGAAGTTGTTCTATTGATTCCATAGGTCTAAAGGTGGAACTTAACAAGAACAACTATGACATAACCTTCCCTGGAAACACAGAAGTAGAGAGAATTGATCGCTCCTGAAAGCTATTTTATGCCCAATATGAGGATGATGTTCCCTGTATTGCTCGAAATCAATTAATAAACACAGTCTAGTTAACACGTTACCACCATATTTTCTTGGTTCGAAAATGATAATATAGATTGTAAATAACACTCCTGGATTGCTTATTGTTATAGCTGCCAAAACCAAAAACCTGAGAAAATAGGGTAGAGCAGATGTGAGCCTATGAAACAGGGGAGGAGTAGAGAGTAATGCAAGCCACTCAAGACTCAGGTGTAAATGCATGCAGTCTGACTTTAAAACCAAAACTCTCTGTAATGCTGGTTTCAACCACAATGATGATTCCAGACAATCCAGACATAGATTTATGTTTAAGAATTATTAAAATTAAACAATATACAGTATACAGGTGCTGGTCATATAATTAGAATATCATCAAAAAGTTGTATTTATTTCAGTAATTCCATTCAAAAAGTGAAACCTGTTGCCACACTCTAATCAGCTAATTAACTCAAAACACCTGCAAAGGCCTTTAAATGGTCTCAGTCTAGTTCTGTAGGCT